>JAODUE010024607.1:0-22935 GCA_027564755.1 Amblyopsis hoosieri
CATGTGATTGTTGATTAGATAATTGCATTAATGAGGAATTGAACAGGTGTTCCTAATAATCCTTTAGGTGAGTGTACGTACAAATATAAACTGTACCCAAAATGTATTTCTACCATTTGAAATTGGACGGGAATCATCTTCCTGTGTTGTTGGCCTGGTCTTGCCATCTGAGGATGCGATATATGGTTCTCCTAAGCAAAGGAATTTCCTGAGAAAGACATTTGGTTAGTTTGTAACAATGTTTGTAACATTGTTTCTAATGTGTGTCTCCAAGCTGGAGGACTGTCTTTCCTAACCTGAATTCCACATGTGTTATAGCCTGGGAGGAGAGCTTCTCCAGGATCCGTGTAACAGGCAGGTGTAGAGGGTGGTCTGGAGCCAGCAGGATGCTCCTACATCGGTTCAGCAGAGTGGTGATCAGGCCCGCCTCGCACATGATCTGACGGTTCCGCTCTGATTTCACCAGGGCCTGAATGTGGTTTGCTACAGAGATCTGGACCTTCATAGACAACTGGAAGGCCCGGGAAGGAGTGAAAGAGAAATTACTGAATATGCTGTGCATTTGTGTGTTAACCGATCTCAATCTAAATTGTGTTACCTGTGGGTCCACTGGTGTAAACACTGATGGCAGCAGAGTCATGATGACTCGAACAGCTCCAGGGTGAAGAATAGGATGATCACAAGTGATCCTGTAAAATGCACAATAAATACTGTACACTCAAACTGCTTAACATTAACTGCAGCATCTAACAAGCAGTGAGTTATACAGTGCATCCGGAAAGTATTCACAGCACTTATCTTTTTCCACATTTTGTTATGTTACAGTCTTATTCCAATATGGATTTAAACCATTTTTCCTCTTTAACATTCTACACACAATACCCCATAATGGCAAAGTGAAAACAGTTTGTTTGAAATTTGTGTAAATGTATAAAAAAATAAAAAACAAAAATGTACATGAGTATTCACAGCCTTTGCTCAATTGCTGAAGCACCTGAAGCAATTAAGCCTTACTTATTTTTAAAGCATGATGCTACAAGCTTGGCACACCTACTTTTGGGCAGTTTCTCCCATTCTTCTTTGCACGACCTCTCAAGATCAGGTTGGATGGGGAGCGTCTGTGCATAGCAATTTAAAGATCTCTCCAGAGATGTTCAATTGGGTTCAAGTCTGGGCTCTGGCTGGACCACTCAAGGACATCCACAGAGTTATCCTGAACCCACTCCTTTGTTATCTTGGCTGTGTGCTTAGGGTCATTGTCCTGTTGGAAGATGAACCTTCTCCCCAGTCTGAGGTCCTAAGCGCTCTGGAGCAGGTTTTGATCAAGGATGTCTCTGTATATTGCTGTATTCATCTTTCCCTCGATCTTAATTAGTCTCCCAGTTCTTGCCGCTGAAACATCCCCACAGCATGATGCTGACACCACCATGCTTCACTATTGGCCAGGTGATGAGCAGTGCCTGGTTTCGTCCAGACATGACACTTCAGGCATTCAGGCCAAATAGTTCTTTGTTTCATCAGACCATAGAATTAGAGTTTCTCATGAGTGCCGTTTGGCAAACTCCAGGCAGGCTGTCAATGTGCCTTTTACCAAGGAGTGGCTTCCAAGAAATCTTTCTGAAGCCTTCCCCAGATGTGTGTATCAATACAATCCTGTCTCAGAGGTATGAGACAATTCCTTGGACTTGGTTTGTGCTCCGACATGCACTGTCAACAGTGGTACCTTATATAGACAGGTGTGTGCTTCCAAATCAGGAATACATTTGCCACAGGTAGACTCCAATCAAGTTGAACCATCTCAAGGATGATCAGTGGAAACAGGATGTGCCTGAGTGTCATGGCAAAGGCTGTGAATACTTATGTACATGTGATCATTATTTGATTTGATAAATTGCCATTATGGGGTATAGTGTGTAGAATTTTTAGGACCTTTTTAAAAAAAATACATTTTGGACTAAGGCTATAACAAAATAGAAAAAGTGAAGCGCTGTGAATACTTTCCGGATGCAGTATATTATTCTTCATAGAACTCTAATTTAGAAACTATAATTATTTTATCACAAGTACATTCTATTATGATGTACTAGTTAGTAGTACAGGGGTATTCAACCCTGGTCTCCATGCTCCCATCCCACTGGATTCAAATGAAAATGAGTATTGAAACTGTTTAAAATATTCAGAATCATTATGTATAAAACTTTGATACTTTTGACATCTCTACTAGAAACTATAGAGCTCTATGAAGATTTTTTAATTAATTTAATAATGTTACAGTCTACTACAGTGTCCACTTATAAATCCCTCTCCCAAACAGGCAGTCCCACCTGGCCAGTGACTCTGAGCAGCCACTGGAAATGCTGAAGGCTGTGGTCCTAGATCTCGCCTTAGCGTCTTTCAGAGACTTTGGATCTGAAGCCACGAAGGCACCCGGGGAACAGCCAGAGCTCTCGTTCTCTCCATTTAGAGTCTCTCTCTCGCCTTCTCTCTCACCCTCGGCCCTTAAGCCCAAGTTGGGCTCCAGGGGAGAATGGGTTCCCATGGCAAAATGCTCCAGATAGGAAAGCAGCCTCACGCATGTCCGAAGAGTCACAGGGAAATTGGGCTCGGAGGAGCGAGAGGAGCCCCCGACGGGGGCCTCAGCTGTTGCCACAAGCTGGTGAAAGACACTTCCATGTGACGGTTGGTCCTCGATACTGTCAGGGACGCAACCACCAACCACAGCCCAGCCCTCCGTGTGGAAACAGCCCAGCTGAAGGACTGCCTCGGCCAGCTTCTCGTAGAAGCCCCGGGTCTGGAAGTGGTGTGCGTTGACGGGGTGGAGGTGCACAGTCAGAGCCAGCACATGAAGTGTGTGCAGGAGGACATCCACCACACTCTGCTGCTCCAGGGAGCTCCACACTGCCCCCTGTGGAGGGTCTGACAACGCACCTTCCATGTCCACCACAAGGGAAAGTAGGCCAGTGAAGCCCCCCGCATGACGGAAGGCATCCCAGCTGTTTGGGCTGTCCAGAACCTTCAGCACAGACTGACACAAACACACACACACGGCGGAGATTAGTTCAACCATGTCTAACCTAATCTAAACACAGTGGTGTCTTATTATGGACATTATTCTACTTTAAAATCAGAGTTGAACACAATGCAAAGCATAATTCAAACTTCCACATCTTAAATAGTTCTTTCTAGTCAATTAAAAGAGAGTAATGAACAAAAGACAGAGCATATAGATATATCATAAATCATTTCTGGTAACTAGTTTTGAGGGGTGAACAAAATCGCATTAGCTTTATTTAATTTAGGGAGCTAATCCATCAGGTAGGTAATGTGCGAGGCAGAGCGCAGAGGGGAATCTGATTAAGTGAAACTGGAGTAATCACAATGGCTCTCAACACACGCCAAACCAGGTTGTACCCAATCTGATTGCCACCTGCTATAAACAGGTTAGCACAAAATATACACGCGCAATCTCTGCAAGTAAGTGCTCCTCTCTCCGTCATCTATAAAAATGGACACATACAGTAGGTGTGAAACTTGGTTAGCGTTAATTAGATCTCTGTCCCATTCACTGATCTGATAGAGGTGGTAATCTTCAGAGTGCCACGGCACAAGGCTGTCGGCCTAATCAAATTGGTCCAACTAAACCTGTGTTAGCAAATCAATCTGCATTTGTCCATAATGTAATCAGGGTCCCACAGGCTACAATAATAAATTCACTAGCTCATTACGTTTTAAGTGCATTACAATTTGCTATGATTGGATGTAGACTGGAAACCTCATTTATAATTCAACGCAGATATCCCCAGACCTCTGTGTTTGTGAATGTGTGTGTGTGTGTGTGTGTGTGTGTGTGTTGTCAGTACATGCAGCAGGTCCTGCTTCAGGCCCAGCTCATGTTGTGTAGAGGAGCAGAGCGCTCCTATGGCTGTACTCATGAACTCCTCAGGCTTGATCTCTGCTAGCTGCTCCAAGATGCTCAGTGCATGACCTCGATACTGCTCCTCATCAATGAAGATCTTTATGTACGGCACCATGCCGAGCTCTCGCACAGACACTGGGGGCACGCACACACACACGCATGCACACGCATTGATTTTGGACAGACAGGCTTGACACTTGATCTACTTAATTTCTTATGTGGACTAATAGGAGATGCACTCTCTCTCCCTTGTGTATGCTAAAGGGAGAGATGCATACCTGTGTTTCGGATGGAACGCAGCGTAAGTGCAGACACGACTTCCAGTATACAGACTGTGAGAGCTCTCTCACTGCTCTCGACACATGACTGCTCCCTTTGACCTAAAGCAGAAACGGCAAGAATAGGTAATAAAGCCCATATATCTTAATACAGTAACTGACACATTAGCAAGGACATAACTTTATAACATTCTGTCCTAATATTTGTTGACTGCACATGTGCTATATCCTGATGCCTACCCTTTTTAACTTGCCCCAGGACTAACTCTAGCAGACCACCATCAGGAGAACATGCTAGAAGCATACTTCTAATGGATATTCTACAGTAGTGTCTAAAGTAATGGAAATATTGCTAAACTACATTAAATTAGTGTGCTGAGCATATAACAAATAGATATCTTCCAGCTAATCTCTTCATTGTTATATTGTAATATTGTGCATGGGGCACAGTTTGTGATGCATCCGCAAGATAAATCAAGTATACTTTTGGATACTTTGTCTTGTTTTTGTTTCCGTGTTTCCCAGAGTTCTTTGCTATGGTTTTTTGTCTGCCCCAGTCAGTCTGTCTCTTGCCTCTTGTTGATGGTCTACTGGTTTTACCTGCCTCTTACATCCTGTCCTATGGCCTGTCTGGTGTTATTTAAGCCTTTGTGTTTTTGTCTTTGTTAGTTCAATGTCGATTGTTAGTGTCCAAGTTAGCCGTCCCGCCTGTGATCGTATTTTCCCCCCCAATCAAATCGTGTCCCCAGTCTTGTCATTGTGCGTTTGTGTCCTTTCCTCCTGCAAACCCTGACAGATGAAACGTTGCATCGCATGTGGCCACTTGGTTATACAGTGGGCCTCTATACATCATAATCACACACGCTCACATACACACAGACAACACAGACATCCACATCTGCAGTTATTACTACAGGTAAAGGTCCCAAACCTGCTGGACGAACTCCCGCCTTCCTGAGTATCTTGGCTCTTCTTCGAAGTTCCCCCAGGACTAACTCAAGCAGACCACCATCACTGAGAACATCTGCTAGAAGCCCACTTCTCATGGTCATTCTAGAGTAGAGTGTCTAGAGTGAGATTACAGAAAACACACATACAACAGACACAGTTCTTAAAACAACAGCTGTGCTCTCACCCGTGGAAACATTTGAGCGCCGCCACTCCAAACTCGACCCCTGCACCCCCTCCAGTGAGTGCCCCGGCCCAGCTCTGCTTTAGCACAGCCTGCACCGCACGCAGAGTCTCATGGGGTATGTAGTTCAGCTGGAATACCACCTGGAGAAGACACCATTTCAGTGAAGAAGTGACAGCAAGCGAGCGTTGGACTCTGCAGCGGGTTCAGCCTGGGTCATACCATCTCCAGCAGGGAGAAGAGCAGACCATGGACAGCAGCAGGTTTACTCCACACGCATGCAGCCAGCTGGGCCAGAGACTGAATGGTCCACTCCAGGAGAAAGAAGTTAGCCTGGTCCCACTCCCATATCTTCCGCACTGTCCGCAGGATCTGGCAACACAGCCGGGCGTCCTCCGATCGGAGGAAGGAGCCCTGGAGCAGTCTAAATGCTGACAGGTTCTTCACCGCCATCCCTGAAGACAGCATGAGGCACACAAGGCCATTCATTGGTGCAAAGGGAAGAGTGTGTGATACATGCCTGTCAAACAGTGCATGTGCAACAGGTCACTCACAACATGGTTCGAGTTTGTTTATAGACTGTGTTTGTGTGAAGGTGCGTTACGTTCTGAAACAAAGACAAAACTAAATTGAGCAAAAATTGAGTTTGGTTTTACGGAAACAACTGACCATATTTCATTCTGGCAAGGTTATCCAGTCAATATCGTGACTAAAGAAACATACCACATCCAGCCTTTAACATAAAAGTAAACAATTCCATTAATTAAGTCAACTGAGTTATACATACATAGATATATAGTAAACAAACTCCCTAACATGTATGAAAAGCCATCTCATTTGCATTGCATGAAACTGGGTGGTTGCACTGTCAAAATATTAAGAGAATGTCTTCGATTCGGTGGCAAAACATACTGGTGTTTGTGGAAAATAAATATTCAAGTGCATGATAATAAGATTCATCTTCATAGTTAATCAAAATCATATCAGAAACAAATACGATCAGGCCAAACCACTCCCTGGTACCTCTGTTGGCAAGAGATTTATTGCTCCCTATGATAGATGGGAGCTGTATGTGTGTCTCTGTGTGTGTGCGTGTGTGTGTATGATAGATGGCTGCTTGTTGCAGGCCGCTGGTGAGTGGATGCAGGGCATCCTAACACAGTTAGGAGACAAGTCTCCACTTCATCATCCCAGACATAATCACCTCAGCTTCCTGTTAACCTGAGGGCTGTTGTCGGAGGAGAGGAGGGGAGGGGAGACGGGGTGATCTTAGAGGGGGATCTCCTCTAATACAAGACACCATCATGGGGGTAAAGGGCAGCACGCCAGTGTGGGTGTGTGGTATGGAGGGGGGGTGTCAAAGGTGGGTCACTCTCTGATTTAACCCTTTTCAATTTACCGACATGCTTGAGATAAAGGATGATTTGGAATGCCTTAGAGCTGTATGTAATGTGGACGGAAGACAGTATGTAGGACTGTATTGCAATACTGTACTGTACTCCACACACACACACACACACACACACACACACACACACACACACACACACACACCTTTCTTGCAGAAAACATCCCTTTGTTTTGTCTAGTGCACGCCTACCCTACCTTTGGTGAGCGGGGGATCAAACTTAAAGCCCGGAGGTTGAGGGTTGCTGACACACAGAGCCACTTTCAGCTCAGACTTCCCAAACAGGGTGAGAGAGGCCACAAGCAACAGGAGGTCCTCCACAGGTTGGAACTGGTCTGCTGGCACGCCCATCTCGCAACTTGTTTGTGACAAAGAGATAGGAGACACCAGGAGATCAAGACGACTTTTCAATTGCTTCTGGAAGCAATATAAAGAGACTGGTAGAAATTACCAGGTATCTTTTCTCATGTTATACCAATCTCACAAGGTCTGATTCACTTGTAACAGTAAAAGCCTGTGTCCACCAAAACATGTTTTTTAGCTCTGAGAGCACCCACAAGCAACATCATTTTCAGAGCTTCCAGGCGCTTCTCTCAAGCACTTATTGTTGCTAGGTTACAGAAACAGCCTTCTAGCCCTTCTGCATTAGCTTGTTGTGAACGTCAAAAGAAGTACAGTAGGTTATGGCTAATAGTACAGTATGTGATAACCTCCTAAGACCTTTGTCTACGAGTGTGTCTCTCACCGTTTTAGGATACTTTCAAGAGCCAGGTAGCCATTGTTGGCATCAAACTCACTGAAGAGGTCAGTGTTGTGCGGGTAGGTGTCTCTGATGAAGCTAAACACTGCTACAGCCACCTCGGCTAAGACCGGCCCTGGAACATCGACACTGATCTGCAAAACATTCTGGATGCAGATACGTGTGCAGTTTTTATCTGGGGACACAAACAGAAGGTACACTTAGTTATATTATTAATATTGCCACACAAAGATGTTACCACAGAAGGACATAGACAGGAAACCACTGACAAAGACATTTTATTTAATCGAACATGGGAAGTAGCCTCAAATGTTATGTAATGCAGTATAAACTTATTGCATTAGAGGATTCCTCTGAAAATCCACAACGCTGACAACTCCAATGCCGACGGCAAAAGTAATCAAGGTCGTTTGACTGATCATTTGTGTTCATTGAGGCATTACGTGAAACAAGCTTGTGTTCTGGGATTAAGACGCGTATTTGTCAAACTTCCTTGTAAAAGTTACTATTGAACTAAAACATATGTCTCCACAAATCCTACTCTGTACACAACTAACATATCCTGTGAGGATTACTTGTAACACTGCTCAATCAGTAATATTATTGTTATTTATGTGAGAAAAGCAAAGGCCTCTCTCTATGTAATAACTGAGTGTCACTCATTTGAAAAACATTCAGCCTCCCTCACCTAGCAGGATGGGTGCAGTGATTCTCGTTTGTGCTGTGGAGACTGCTCTAAGAACACAAGAGGCCTGGTGCCTCCAGGGGGCGCTGGTCTGGTCCCATAGCGATGTGAGGCCAATGATGAGGCACTGGAGTTCTTGCGTCTCCATAATTTTCTCAACGCTGTCCGGATGCCTACAGAAGTGGAGGAGAGCCTGACAGCCAGATGGACACGGTAAGAGCCAGATGGACATGGTACGAACTACAAACAGAACTGTACTGTAAATACAAAGCGGAAGATCACTGGTTGTTAGCTCACCTGTGTTAAGAGATCCTGGAAGGTCTCTTCACTGGCTGTGCTCTCCTTACTAGCTGGAAGACACACTAGCAGGTACATACATTTCACTAGAGCAGACGGAAGGTCTGGCTTTATCCAAGACAACACCTACACAGAAAATGTTTAAATTAATTTATTTGTTGAGAGTTTTGTCCTTGCGTGGGAAATATCCTTGCATTGTTGTTATAGATTTTCCATACAATAATTTATCAAATGAAGGAGAATAAGCCTCAAATGGCAGATACAGGTTTCACATGAATGAATGGAAACGCCAAGCAAAACTGTGCGTGTGAGATTTCTTATTAAACGTCACTCACTGCGCTGTCAGCTGTCAGGAGAGAGAGAGACCTCAGCAGAAGCCATCCAACATTATCACTGTTCTCTGTGTCACCAGCGCTCCTCTGGAAGAGTTGGACCACCTCACGACGAGCATCGTCTTAAAGAAACCACACAGAAATATTGATTAGAGGTTACAGCTCAGGTTTATGAATCATTTAAAACACTAGTCACTAGACTTTCTTGGGCAGTGTTGATTTTCTTTAGAGAACAGTTTTTCTTCACAAAAACTGTCTACAGTAGTATATTAGATACTATATTGATCATTGGTTATTTAATACCTAAAGTAATATTTTAGTCAGCCATGTCAACATTAATAAAAGAGGAGGTATTATTAGGGAAGTAGAACCGCTGAAGTCTACTCACTTCTATTTTTGCAGAATTTGCATAATTCTGACTGATTTGGTTTAAAATAGAACTGCTTCCATTTCATGTCTCTGGGCATATTGAATCTAAATCATACAAACAAACGTCACAGACAGATGTGTAATGACCAAGACGTCAGGCGTTGATCTTGGTCTTGAGTGAGATGAACAGTTCAAGGCTGTTTCAGAAAATTTATTTTAACGCACCACAGAAGCAATTCCACTAAGGAAAGGACCTATTTCTGTTTCACTGCCCTATAGGGCAGTGAAACAGCACCTTGGGTGAAAGCAGAACATTCAGAAGAGATAGAAAGTCTCTATACTGCAAGTGATATGTGTGAGCCTCCGTGCAAGAACTCATACCTGCTGGTCTATCTGCCAGTCTAGCATTGATGTTGGAGACTAGTGTTTCAGCTGTGAGAGCAGCAAGCCCTCTCAGATCCACCCCTTCAGCTTTGCCACTTGTCTCACAGGCCTAGCGTCAGAGGAGAGAGACAGTAAAGACAATAACAACCACACAGAAGTTACTACGGGGAAACAGAGTTCATAAAACACTCTTTTGGAGACCACGATTAAACAATAGTTGAGATACAGGCAAAATATGTTTATGCTAATGGTGAAGAGGGGTAACAACTTTTTTTTAAAAGCTCTAGAGAAAAAGCTAAACAAATATACTGAATCATAAATAATACAGGCAAATTAATGGTATGCACATGCTTTCACTTCCTTTAGAGGCTTTAAGGTTACTGTCCTACAATGAGGCCCTACAGTATGTTCTGATCTTTACAAGAATTGTGTGTGTGTGTTACACCAACATAGAGTAACATAGACACATTATGATTATGCATGCAGCTGTAGGCCTGATCAATGTGTGTTACACATCGTATTGATGCCTCACATTACTGCAAAACATTAAAGCCACAGCAAATTCTACAAACAAAATTGGATTAAAAAAACAGTCCTAAAAGAGTAATTTTTCCACGGGAATGTGCAACACTACATTTTACAAGACAGGGACGGTAAGTACAGTGTACGAGACAGTGAAAATATTTGCTCTGGGGCAAACATCTGACTGTGAAGGAATGTAGTAGGGTCTTAGAAGACCATGGGCAATGTATTTCTGTTCATAATATCCTGAAGCAAACATGGATATCCTAAGGACAGTAATATTACACTTTACTTCTCAGTTTATTATGAAACAACAATGTAATGTCTCTATTTTCCTTCCACTTTAAATAGAACAATAAAGAAAGTACCTGCATGTAAAGAGGTAGGACTTCAAGTAGACCTTCCACTTGTATCATGTCATGGTTCTGTATATGGTCCACGGTAGCTTGTGTGTGTATTTGCAGTTGCTGCAGACCTTCTTTAAGTGCGTGTAAGGTCTGAGGGTCCCATAAGGCCCCTATCCCTTCTGTTGTCTCTGTGTTCACCCCCAGGGTGACAGCAAGCTCCCCCGAGGCACTCAGCTCCCCAGTCTCTTTGTTGATCCTCTCCATATTGCATCCCCTTTCCTGAAAAAGGAGAGATCTTGTTTTTTATGAATTGTCATAGTCAACTATGAAACGATAAACAGCAGAGAGATGTGTGCAGTCTCTTAATGTGATGTTCTAAAGCAGAGTTGGCTTGGCATACATGTGTACAGTGAAACAATATACCTGTAGGTATGCCAGTGTGAGAGACCAATGCCATTTTCTTGGCTAACACAGATCATAAACGCATACCTGTAGTTGTCTGGGGCCACCTCCCAAGCACTGATAATCAGATTAGCTGTATCCCAAAAATGTCTTCTTTCTGCATTCCCATGTCTGACCAGGCAAGCTTGAAAGGCTGGCACATGACGGGAGATTATACTGCAGCAGACATATGACAACCCCCCCTTCCCTGACTCACTAATCTCAGGCAGACTGAACTTTGCACGAGAGGCATTTACATCAGCTGGCCCATTTCATGTGCTTCACTTCCTTGGAGAAAGCAGAAGTAAAAAAGTGTTGTTCAGCTGGTTGCCTCCCTCCCTCCACGGTCCAGTGAGGCTGTTGGTTTTGTCTGAATCATGAACGTTAACTGACTCAAGATTATTTTCAGACAAGCCAAAACCGTGTGTTTTCCATAATACATTGGCGAGTGTAATTATTTTATTTATTTACCAATTTATTTTCATTGTTGTTTCAGCTAGTAGCCTAATGTTTCTACGTATAATTATATCACGTCAGTTCAGGTTAGTCCACTTTCTGTATCACAATACAATGAGAGTGAAATTCAAGTAGCCTATAAATTGGTAAACAGCGCCTCTCAGTGACTCTCACCGAACATCAAGGAAAATGTTGAGCAAACGAACGGATAACCCTTATTCAAAAAATAGCAAATGTATACCGTAAGTTAAGGTTACATAATATTGTAAGATCATGTTTTTTACTGCAACAGACCTGATTGGAAATATCTGTCGACCTGATCCTTGGTTTATCCCTTTTTAAAAAACAATCTCGACCAGAAGTTCATTTAGTGTATATGTCACTATTAAATAAGACCTCTTAAGTCTTCAGATCGAACCTATTGCTAGGATCCTTTTCACATTAGGCTACCATATTATTATTTTACACATATGACCACGCATCAGACTGGCACTGACAGTGAGCAGGACTTTTTTTGTATTCAGAATAGGACAATGTTTTAGTGACGTAGAGGTCACCTGATCTGGTCTGGCTCAATCATAGCTGTTCAGCACTATGAAGGTCTGGTCTATGACCCCGTTACTTTGCAATGAAAAATTATCACCAAAAGAATCTCACATGTAGTACTGCTCTGAGTTGAACGGAGGTCTTCGTTGTTTTTACTTAGAATCTGCAAACGGAACGCTAGGGACGTTGTTGTGCCTTGATCGTCATGCATCTGACGCCTGTGTGCTCTGTTGGAGACATATTTGACTCTACTCAGAAAGGGGATGTTGAGCACTGTGTTCACATAATTCAAAACAATCGTTCGGTTCTCAAGCAAAATGGTAATATTAATACTTTCTTGGACCAAATATGTACCGGTATCTTAAAACTGAAAGCTACAACAGATCAACTACTATGTTATCCACGTACATCAGTTCAATGGCCTTCGTGCCTGTATATTGTCTCAGTATTTCGTGTGTTTATTTAGCCTACAAAAACGAGAAGAAACCTCGCTGTTAGCTATGTTATGGGCCTTTACTAGCCAATGTCAAGTTTATTACTGTTTTGTTGTGTTATTCTCGGGTAGCATGGCCCATCACAGGCTCACAGCAGCAATGTATGATATTGTTAAGGACATACTACTGCTCTTTGCTCGAGAGAGAGCATGCTTTGGTCCAGGCGCTTGATGTGATTTTGTCATTATAAATCTGCCTTCAAGACAGATGGATTTATGCGACATGACACTAAAGGAAAACTTTTTATATATATGTGTGTGTTTTCTTGTTAACAATTAATATGCTGTGTGGACCCACTGTGTCCTGCCACTGTTAATATCAAATGACAGTTATATCGTTATTGTATAGTTCTATGCATATTATAGACCTGAGGATAAAGTTAGACAAGACAAAGTCAGATGTTGTAGGGTCAGCATGCTGAAACACTCTGGCTTGTTTGTGCGTTGGTTTGTCTTCATTCAGGCTGGGGTGGCTTTACCCCACTCCACTATGCTGCTCTCCATGGTAACCGTGCGCTGGTTGACCTCTTTTTAAGCAATGGAGCTGACCCCAACCTGACGTGTGATGCCGGACAGACAGCCTTCCATTTTGCATGCAGGTCAGTGCCATGCACTTCCCCACAGCTCCAGGCAGGGTTGGGAAGTAACTTGTAATTGGTTACAACAAAAAATAAATGAATCTAAAAAAGTTAACAGATTACAGGTATTTTTTAGTAATTAGATGATTACATTTAAAAAGGATGTTTGCATAAACAAAATGCATAAAACAGTAATTTTAAAGTAATGGAAAGTAATCAGATTATGTTAACATTTAGGTAATCCAAAAATGATGTTACTAATGATAATTTTAGACCTACCCAACCCTGGCTCCAGTGTGTTTGTGTGTTTGTGTGCGGTATACCAGCCACAATGCACTGAGGTAGGGATGGTAATGCACACCATTGTTTTTGTAATACTGGTTTCAACCACAAGGGTTAATTCCACACACAGTAACAGAGGAATGTCCCTCTTTAATGTGTAACAACAGCAGTATCTCACTGCGTCTCACCCAGGCAGGGCAACATCTATGTCATGCACCAGATGATGCAACATGGAGCTGACCTGCGCCTCATAGACCTGCAGGGGAAGACGTCCCTTCACCACGCTGTGACGGGGGGCAGCATGTGAGAGCAGTCTGTTGACGTCTTCACCAGTGTGCTGGCCTGGCCCACACAGACACCACTGACTATGTGTTGTCTCTCCCAGTGTGGCCATGCACTATCTGTGGGAGACCAGAATGTTCCGCTTCTCTGACACAGACAGGTACCACGTCACGCCCCTGCACCTGGCCGCGTCCACAGGCAACACGGAGGTAGTGCGCTACCTGCTAAGGAATAAGGTATGTAAACATGTTTACGTGTGTGTGTGTGTGTGATTGCTTTGCCTACTCACCATATTGATTCCTCTTTTTCTGATACATGCTCACTCACTTACTCATTGGGCCTAAAGCGGGAGAGCGAGACTGACGCAGTGGTCATTTTCCATTCCAGCGCCCACGTTGTTTAAATAGCAAACGCACCCGTTGGTGTGTTGGTCTGAACATGAGGTTTGGTCTGGCACGTTGTTGGCGCATTGCTAACTCGAGGGCAGTGTAAAGTGATTGACAACAATAAAATGAGCACAATGTGAAATAGTGTTAGTGTGCAGCATACATCAATGTATTTTAGGGATCTCGGTAGAATATCGCTGCTCACGCATTCAAAATGTTGGCAATCCGCCAAGTGTAAGCGGATTTTTGGAGGGAATGGGACATGATGCTGTGATTGGTTTAGAGAGTAAGCACAACCCCTTTGAACCATGCGCCTGGCGCTGTGACTGTTTAATCCGCCGGTAAACTAGCGTAAGTGGATTTGGACAAGCCCTTAATGCAGCTTGCGCTTTAGACCGTGCGCTTAGATTATTCAATTTAGGCCTATTAACCCAATCCTTACCTCACTAACTGACTCATTCACTTATCCCTTAACATATTAACATATTAACTAAGTCTTTAACTCACTCATTGACTCATTGACTTATTCCTTAATTCACTCACTAACGTATTCATTGCAAACTCATACACTGATTTATCCCTCATTGACTCATCGACTCACTCTCACTAGAATTCTATAAATCATCAGTCTGGATTTGTACTACAGAGGAACAGTTGTTTAAGCAGATGAAGGGATTCAATAGAGAAGTAACCACATACTGGCCCCTGCATATGTGCTTTTGTTTATGCTCTTTCTCTTTCAGAGATGTGCAGTGGATGCTGTTGACCAGCAGGGGGGGACGGCGCTCCACGTAGCTGCAGAGCGGGGAGGGGTGGAGGTGTGTTGGACACTGCTGCAGAAGGCAGGATACGTCCTTCTCCACCTAAAGAATCACAGCGGCCTAACCCCTCTGGACCTCAGCAAGCAAGGGAAAACATTCCGGTGAAGCCTACGTCTCTAAACGCACGGCAGCACACTACGAGCGCATGCTGGGAACGTCATGCGTAATACACATTATAGCAAATAACCATGTGCTTATTTTCACAGCTTGTTTTCTTCTCATGGGATCCTTAATATTAATTAGAAATGCTGTTGTTTGTATTTTTCCCAGGCATCAGCAACTGACTAAACTACTGGGTCGGTACATTAACGAGCCAATACACCACAAGCCCAAAGAGTCGCATGGTAAATATCTTTATTTTATTATGTCTTCTTGCAGCGATAACTCCAGCATTGACGGTGAGGAGGATCATATGAATGGCATGATACTCATGGTGGTGCACTATGTGTCCGTGTGGTGGTGTATCGTATGTGTGTTGTGACCAGTTCTGTACTATTGGACCCTGTTGTTTCCGACTTTGAGTGGAGCTGGCATTCTGCTGGTAGCTGCCATGGTGGGAGGCTATGGTGGACTGATCTGCGCCCTGCTCTTCCCATGGCTGGCTAGAACTATTTTCACCCAGTTTCACCGCATGACCACCTACCAAAGGTCTGACAAAATCACTCTGGGGGGGAATGTAATCATATCATTGGCTTGGGAGTAACATAGTGATGAATTGTGTATTTTCCTTTAGGCTACCCAACCCTATCTACCTGGGAACCCTCATAGCTGGCCTGTTCCATTCCCTCCTCTGCTTCTATGGAAAGATTATGCCTAATATCCTTTATAGGATTAACTGCATCACAGCAGTATATGGTTCGGGTAGTTCTCATGATCTAGGTACATCTAGGTGCAACATATGCAGGAAAGATGATGTAGAGTATTGATGCTTTTCATGTCAAATAGTAGTGATTGGACCAACCATGCAGAATTACTGTATTTTCCTATTCATCACACATCAGAAATACAAATGTAAGTCGTTTCGGTCTATAAGTCATATTTCTTTCTTTAAAATTTCCCGTTTTTTTTTCCCCTCCCTTGTTATGGTAGCCAGTTTACAATTGTCACTAGTGTATACAGTGCCATCTTTTGGCCATAGTTAGTATGCAGTTTATTAGACAAAATACACACGTTCATTTTGGAACATAAATCACAGCACCAGACACACAACTGCTAAACACACTAAAATGTATATAATTAATATAAATTATAGTATTAAATATATATTTATATATAATCTATATAATTTATAGTCTAGACTCTAGAACATACGGTAAATATGAGCCCCCATTGGCCCATGTTTGATCCAAGTACAAGTTTTACACGTGAGTTGTCGCCAAGATACAGTGAACACGAAAGGATTGTAACAATAATGTCAACAATTGGAACGAATCTTAAGATAATAAGTCAATTATTGCCATTGTGAACCTTAACTACTGTAGGTAAACGTGTGTGGCCTATCAGTATTCTGGTCCAGGTGTCAATGGTCCATTTCTCCATAGTCCTTGCCCTGTTCTGCAAGGTTCTGACCCAGAATCCTGGAACACTGGACAGGGCAGATGCTGACCCTCGTTTCTCCTGCATCGCTGACCTGGTGGAAGCCAACCAGAGTCCCCACAGGTTCTGCCCTTACTGTGAGGTACTGTAAGATCAGTGCACAGCCAGCATGGGTGCAGCACATTGGCTTTAGGCTACTTTGAATCAGATGGCTGGTACTAGAGATGGTACTCCACACAGTGGACATTGATACCTTTGTCATATCTTTATCATTCCCTGCACCAACAATTATTTTGACCATTCATACAAAGAAGAGGTTCTTTAGCTCTGCAATAATAACACAGGTATTACAATTAATACTAGATTAAAACATATTCATTGGCCCCATATAATTCAAATTTTCTCCATTGTTTTTCTTGATATGATCTGATCTGATTGGGTATATGATGAAAAGACAACCAGAACATATGTCACACCTGGCTTCAAACTGGCTTCAATTTTGTCTTCGTTTTCATTTTGAGGCATTTTGATTGAATGGGATCTTATAGAGATTTGTAAATTAGTCCAGCATGCTAGAGTCTCTTCAGACAACACTACACATTGACTGTAAAAAACAAAACAAGACCTTATAAATAAATGTAATTTCACTGCACTCTGCTCTTTCTCCCCTACAGCTGTTTCAACCTGACTACAGCAAACACTGTAAGCTATGTGACGTGTGTGTGAAGGACTATGACCATCACTGCCTCTTCCTCAACCGCTGCGTTGGGCGGGACAACCACCGGCTCTTCCTCTTCCTCATCCTCTCCATGGTGACCGCCCATCTCCTCTTTGTTGCCACAGCAACAAACTACCTGTATGAAAAGATGGCTACTGGGAGTCGCAGCTCGGTGTCGTGGCTTTCGCTGTTGGGAACAGAGTTTTGGGTGGTGGTCATGGTGATCATGAACGCGCTGACGCTGGTCTGGGAGGTGTGGCTACTGACCGAACAGTTTAATGCAGTCGCCATGGGAACCACAACTTACTTCAGACACTGCGAACGCTTGGCCCGCCAGAGATCACTCGGGCAACGCTGGGGTGCGGTACTGTCGTTTTTGCTGGAGGGTAGGAGGTGGGTGGGTGGGGTACAATCCCGACAAGACATGACTGCCATAGACATTTAGTTAGGGTGTTTTTTTGTGTGTTTTGTTCAGTCTCATATTGTCAGTTTACAGTGTGTTTCATTTGCACTCACATTTGTCATACTTGAAATAAATGTAGGTTTATATTGTATATTGAAATTATATTTTAGTACATAGTAAGACATTGCCAAATTTCTTTCATCATTGTCAACAGGCCAAATACTAAGAATCTGAATCTCACCTTTGTAGATTTAGTGATCTCACACAGCTATTTTAAGCAAATAATGTTAATATAATATAATATATATTTGTGTCCTGTGGAGTTTAATATAGATTAATGGATTTTTAGAACAGTGTTTTTAATGTCATGTGTCATCCATTTTTATATTCTTTATCAGTGTACTTTTGAATTGACTTTAAATAAATGTGAAATGGAATAATTCACAGTTTCTAGTTCTGAACAGCTGTGTATACTTTTATATTTAGTTATTTATGCTTGAGATATTAGCATGTGGTCAAAGTGGTCACATTAGCGTTGGCTAACGGCAGGTCCATTCGAAGACATTTGTAACTACCTCTCTGACTCGCTCCAAGTCATTTATGCCACAGCACTACTCTGGCTAATGAGCCTGAGCTACTATACCTTTAATTACACACTCATTTCCTATGCGGCCATATTGCTACATTATAGATTATGTTCCTCCGCATCTTCAGAAAATAGTGCAGTTGAGTTGGACTGTGTGGATGTGTCTGGTTCAGTGTGGCATGATGGCATTAAATGCAAGGTGCGCTGCCTCTTGTGTGTGTGTGAAGTAAGATGGTGGGAATTGCCTAGGAAGGGAGCCTGCAACACAGTATAACAAACATTGAATCACAAGGTATTAATTTCTCAGAATGATGTAAGGGAACAATTTGGTGTGATCAGACAGGCTTAACCAGACCTGGTGACAGCCTTAATATGTCTGTGTCTCTCTCACATCTATGTTTTAATTTCTACATTTTATTTCTGCTTGAGCAGCAGTAATTCAAAGAAAAACCACTGCAGGTGCATCCAGTCTGAGGCCAGCAGAGGGGAGCCTGTCTCCAGAAGAAGTATCCCCCCATTCCTAAATAGATTTCACTGCTCTGGTCGGCTATTATCAAAAGAATGACAGCTTGGTTTTGTTGTCAACCTATACAGTATTTTGCAGTATTTTTTAAGTAAAGTTTTACAATTTGTTTTGTTTGGTGAAATATGTAATCTAATATGTAAATAGCACTTTAACCACACTTTTTTGTTTAAACCTGAACATCTGTTATAGTCTTCATGGGAACTTCCCTATTGTTTTGCATAGGCAAATCCACTTGCACTAACTGGCAGTTTACTGTAGAGTCAACAGTTATGATTTCTGATGGGGAAATTTATAATGTTATCATAATCATAGGTCAGACATTTTCACTTCTCTATCAATGAAGTAACTTCCTGAACAACAGAAAGGCAGACAGCTGTGGAGAGTGGAGAGAGACGTCGTATTCCTACCTATAGGAAACATTACGGCAGCAGCGGGAGACTTAGGCTAGCGTGTATGCTACTCATAGACACACCATAGACCATCGCTCAAGATGGGTCATCTGGTTTCCCTATCTTGAGATGACAAGGCAAGTAGCCTAATCCTTGTATGACTGTTGTTTTTCTAGCCTGAATTCCTCAATCTTGCTGTCACTGCAATGCCAATCATATATACTAGTGGCTCCTGTTTGGTGAATGCTGCCGCATGATTGTCTCCCAGCAATTATCAATTAAGTAGGACTGAGCCTTCAGTGTCTGTGTGTGTGTGTGTGTGTGTGTGTGTCTATGTGTCTATCTCAAAGTATCTCTGTGTGCTCAGGGTCCCAGCTCAGATAGGAACACACTCCGGATGGCTACACAACCATGATACCAGCCTGGGTTCCTCTGACCAGTGACACACAACACACATTATCACCAGGTAAAGATATGTTTTTCTGTCTTGATATTTATTGCAAGCATTCTGACTATTAGTTTGGGTTAATTGGGTTGGTGTTAATGCATCTGACTGGCTTGCTAACGATGTGTGATTACAGGCACTGCTTTATGTTAATGAGAAACTGCTATAATTAAATGTTAACACTGTTATTATCCAGGCTTTGCGTTTAACAGGCCACTTGCCATGTAAGAATTAATCAGCATTGTGTGAGTGTGATTCTGCGATATAAAATACTGCTAATACACTCTGTATTGCCCAGGTTGGGATTATGAATTCACAAATAGAGTTTCAATTGTTTTAATTAAAAATTGCAATTTTTTCTTTACATTTCTGCATTCTCTCCTTCAGTTGTGTGTACAGATGTGCTACAGTATGGCTAGTCAATGTATCCCTCCACCAGTTGTCAGTCAGTCAGCCTGTCTGCTTGTCAGTCAGTTAGTCAGTCTGCCTGTCAGTCAGTCAGTCAGACAGTCAGTCAGACAGTCAGTCAGTCAGTCAGTCAGTCAGTCAGTCAGTCTGCCTGCCTGTCTGTCTGCCTGTCTGCCTGCCTGTCTGTCTGTCTGTCTGTCTGTCTGCCTGTCTGTCTGTCTGTCTGCCTGTCTGCCCCCATCCCACCCACCCGACTCAGACACTTTAACTGCAGCACTTATCTGGTCTATCACATTTACTGCAGCACTGCCAGGCAGCAAGCATAAGAACACACACACACACACACACACACACACACACACACACACACACAATGCTCTGACAGCAGCTACTTCCCTTAATAATGTAATTCAGCTGAAAGCAGTCAGCATCACAACGCTACAGTACAGTAGCTATGCCAGACTGTAGTACCAGAGACTGCAAGCAATGCCAAGCTCCCTGCAATGCCCTGGCATATAACACAGCCAGCGTACATGTAAACATGACGGACCGTTAGTGTTTAGCATCAGGCGTCAACAACATACATGCAATTATTATATTTACACATGCAACAACCGCAGTGCAATGACTTTAGACGGTATTGACCACGCTCCAGGTAGGATCTACAGGGGGCTGCGAGGGGGGCGTGGTCAGACAGGGGCGATGGGATCGGCAGGATTGACGACGGTGAAGCACTGGGTGACAAGATAGAGGACACACGGTCGCCATACGTATTTATAGAAGGTGGCACATTGATACTGGGAGTGTGCAGCAGAGAGAGAGAGAGAGAGAGAGAGAGAGAGAGAGAGAGAGAAAGTGGGCATGGCTCTAGGTACGCAGCACACTGGACCAACAGGAAAGATGGAGAGAGAGAGAGAGAGAGAGAGAGAGAGAGAGAGAGAGAGAGAGAGAGAGAGAGAGGTGTGAAAGGAGAATAAGGTGTGGGGCCGAGGGCGGGGTAGGGAAGCAACTGAGTGTGTGTGTCTGTGTGTAAGACAAGGAAAAGGAGAGAGAGAGATGTTGCACACAGGATGAGAGTTAGAGGCAGGGAGGGCGAGGCAGTATGTGTGTGTGTGTGTGTGTGAGAGATACAGAGAGAGAGAGAGAGAGGGAAAGCAGGTTGTGTAGGTGTGTGCGCTCGTGCGTGCGTGCGTGTG
This sequence comes from Amblyopsis hoosieri, assembly GCA_027564755.1. NCBI lineage: Eukaryota > Metazoa > Chordata > Actinopteri > Percopsiformes > Amblyopsidae > Amblyopsis > Amblyopsis hoosieri. The sequence continues at coordinate 20,923 of JAODUE010024607.1, forward strand.
TGAAGCAAGGGATGCAGACATGCCTCAGTGAGGGAGAGTAGCACGGCAACCGTAACCATGCTCAGCCCCAAGATAAAGCAAGCACGCCGGGGTAAGCATAAAGCCTCCTCCCCTTTTTTCTCTCCTCTTCTCCTCTTCCCCTGCTCTCTCCTTCCCTGTTGCCCCCCCCCCCCCCTCTCTCTCTCTCTCTCTCTCTCTTCTCTCTCTCTGCAGTCTCCCACCGTTGTTTCCTGCTTTATGTAGCGCTACACGCCGGGTGTATCCATTCAGGCGCGACCTGTCACAGTGTAATGGTACAGACGGCAGTATTGCATTGTATTAACCCCTTCATTGACAAGGATAGGGCAAATGTGGCACCATCCTGTGCCTGCAAACATTGACAGCGTGTGACAGTGTGTGCCTCGGTGATAACTGTTGGTGGACATGCTTACAGCAGTGCCATCAAGTGTAGAATACACCCGACCCTTTTCACTAAAGCATGCATGCAGTATCCCGGTAGGAATATACAGCATTACTACTACGGGATGATGTCATAGCTAATGTCCCTCGGCAAGTTCCTCCTCATCACTGGGGAATGCACCTTAATGAAGACACTGTGGGTACACTTTTGGCTGCTGGAGGTTATTGCACTTAAAGTCCTCTAACAAATGGGTTAGTTGACAAGCAGACAGAGACTTGGGCTTTACATCTGTGCTTCAGTATGTGTTCACAGACTGACTGTGTGGTTCTGAAGCAGCACATGTTGTATTAAGGAGGTGATGGCTCTGTGTTGAAGGCATCTTTAAGGAGGCAGTTTGGTGTGAAACGTATTTCTCAGACATGTGTAGGGTATAAGTCCCAAGTCCTTCCACACACGGCGTATGCTGTCGTGATACTCACATATGACCACGTGGCATACGGAAATGGAAGCTGCAAATCACAGAAAAAGCTCTTGGCACGGAGATTACGATGATGCAGAAAATAAACTTGCCGTGGTGTTTGCAAGGGGTGGCTGTCGGATGTCGCTGCTGTTGGGTGGGGTAAATCTTCACCGGCCTCACTCAGCGCTCTGCCTGGTTTGACCTGTGGTTGCTCTGGTTGAATTGTGGGGTCGTTGAACTGATTCAGTAGTAGTGGGTTTGGATGTGTGTGTGTGTGTGTGTGTGTGTGTGTGTGTGTGTCTGTCTGTCTGTCTGTCTGTCTGTCTGTCTGCCCCATTGGGATTCAAGTTATATTGTTCAATGTTACCCTATATAGGCAGCTATGTGTCTTATTTTTACCTTATCTTCCTACCCACAAAGTAAGGAAACAGTTTCCTCCATCTTTATGCTCACACAGAGCAAGGCAGCTATTCATTGTGCTTGCAAAATCTGTTAGGTGCTCTCCATCGCTCATATGCTTTAATGGTATTCTCCTTTGATTAAATCCCCAGCATTGCATTCTTCTGACCCGTTTATAGACCATCACTCAATTACAAACTGCATCAGAGAGCTATCTGGAGCCCCAGAATCCTGTATTGTCAGAGCTGGATAATCTAGTAGGAAAGCAGTGTAAAGTCTACCTATAAATAGTATGTAGTGTGAAACAATAACTACAACTATACCACACTACAATAGCCATGTAACTAATTGATACTACAATATAATAACTAAATACCATATAAACTAAAGTTTAATTTAATTGGTTGTTGTGGCATCTGATTCTAGGTTAAGGACTAGAACATTTATTAAGGAGGAACTTAAGAAGATTTATTTTGGGGAGATTATTTTGGGGTACATTAATCAAAGAAGGATTCGGTGTGGTGGCTTTAGCTGAATGCTAAAATATTCATGCCAACTTCTGCCAGACTTTAGATGAGACCTTATTCCAAAAAATTAACTATATGGGGCATAATGCTGGCCTAAGATAATATGAAAAAATGTAAGACATTTAAGAATACTCAACAACTAACAGTTAAACCAGGGGTAGGGAACCCTGGTCCTGGAGAGCCACAGCCCTGCATGTTTTAGATGTCTCCCTGCTCCAACACACCTG
>JAODUE010024618.1:0-22930 GCA_027564755.1 Amblyopsis hoosieri
GCATGTGGATCTATGGCCCATAATGATCGTGTAGCTGACTGTCGATGCCTGTTAGAAACACCGCAAACGTCAATAAATGTAGCACAAGATAGAAGTGATTTTCGTGGTCTGTTTATAATGTGAGTGCAGTAAAAATACATTGTTCATAAAATCAATGAATAATTGTGATAAATAATCGTGATCTCAATATTGATCGAAATAATTGGGATTAGCATTATGGCCGAAATTCGTGCAGCCCTACTTGGAACTGTAGAGGGCTGGTTCCATCCCACCTCCAGGATGGTCTGATGTGCAATATGTGCTGCTGAGTGAGAACTTATATGATGTTTTGTTCGATAGGGGTATGAAAGCATTGGAGCAATTTTTTCAGGAATATCACCAGTGGGCTAGCTCAGTGTGTAGACCGTTGTATTTCCAAACGGAAACGTGGGTCCAAACATCATTGAGTGCACATTTTCAGTATAGTGGCAGATGCCAAAGATGATCCAAAGAAGGGTAAGTGTCTATGGACACAAGATAAGGTGATGCAATACAGTGTGAATAAGACAAAGCCCATATTTCCAAGTCATATTTCCTTCCCTCAATGAATAAATTGACAAAAAAAAGTTTTTTAAATAGACAACCTTTTTTATTGCAAGCACACCAAAAGATTCTATCAATATACACATTATTCTTTGTAATAATCGTTTTTCTATTTTATAATCTGTATAATGGTACAGTATATAAAGCAATTTATCCAAGATGGGGTCAAAAAAGATTTCAATGGAATTATGTATAGGTCTGCCGATTTTTGAACAGTTAAAAAATCTAGAATTGTGACTTAGATCAGTACAACACAAGCCAGCAAATTTAAGTTTTTTAATAAAGATTGCGGACCACCGGCCACAAATGGCCCACATGCCGTAGTTTGGACACCCCTAATCTAGGTGTTCAGTTCAACTTTGGGTGTTTGACTCCCGGTTTAAAGTATTGAACCACTGAGATGACCTTCCCGTATATACAGCATGTGTTAGAAGCCCTACTGAATGAAAACTCACTAAGTCATGCACAATGGCATTATGGCATTTTGCCCTTGTGGTTTCTGCCTGCACCGGGACTCAAAGCAATCATGTCACATGGCAGGTTATGTGACAGATCAAGACATGTTAGCGTGGCATCTCAGATAGTGTTGGGATTTGGTTTTTACGGTTTAAGGAACAGATTAGTGTACATCCTATTGTCTTCCAGATATAGCTGTCTCTATTTTATCTCTCTGGCATCTGTACTGTATACTGTACAGTATACCTGTTCAGTTGACAAACATTCCTCACCATTTAGTCACAGTCCACGTGCAGCCACAGCCCTCTAGCATGTATAACATCTTTACTTTAGCCATTTTACTGATAGTAGAAAATGTTTAATTTGAAAAACAAACAATGGACTAGTAATATACAGTGGATATAACAAGTCTACACACCCCTGTTAAAATGCCAGGTTTTTTGTTAAAGAATGAGAAAGATAAATCATGTCAGAACATTTTCCACCTTTCATGTGACCTATAATGTGAACAATTCAATTGAAAAACAAACTGAAATCTTCAAGGGGAAAAAGTTAAAAATAAAAACCATACAATAACCTGGTTGCATAAGTGCGCACGCTAATATTTTGTGCTGTATTTTATTACAGCACACTTCTTTGCAAAAGCACTCCAAAACTTTCAGATTGCGAGGACATTGCCTGTGCGCAGCCCTCTTCAGATCACCCCACAGATGTTCAATTGGATTCAGGTCTGGGCTCTGGCTGGGCCATTCCAAAACGTTAATCTTCTTCTGGTAAAGCCAGGCTTTTGAGGATTTGGATGTTTGCTTAGGGTCATTGTCATGCTGAAAGGTGAATTTCCTCTTCATCTTCAGCTTTCTAACAGACGCCTGAAGTTTTGTACCAAAATTGCCTGGTATTTGGAACTGTTAATAATTTCCTCCATCCTGACTAAGGCCCCAGTTCCAGCTGAGCTAAAACAGCCACAAAGCATGATGCTGCCACCACCATGCTTGTGCACTGTGCACTGTGGGTATTGTGTTCTTTGGGTGATGTGCAGTATTCGTTTTTGCGCCAAACATAAAAGTTCAACCTTGGTTTCATCAGACCATAACACATTTTCCCACGTGCTTTATGGGGACTTGGTGTTTGTTTTTGCAAACTTCAGCTGGGCTTTTTTTCTTTGTAAGAAAAGGCTTCCGTCTTACCACCCTACCCCCATAGCTCATTTATAGGAAGAATAGGGGACATTGTTGTCACATGTAGCACACAGCCAGTACTTGCCAGAAATTCCTGCAGTTCCTTTAATGTTACTGTAGGCCTTATGGAAGCCTCCCTGACCAGTTTTGTCTTTTCATCAATTTTGGAGGGATGTCCAGTTCTTGGTAATGCCATTGTTGTGCCATAATTTTGTCATATGTCCTCACTGTGTTCCATGGTATATCTAATGCTTTGGAAATTATTTTGTTCCATTCTACTGACTGATATATTTCAACAATGAGATTGTGAGGGCCGACGTTGATTGTGTGCGATAGTTAACACAGCTCCTGACTCGTGCGCTATAGACGTGAAAGACACCTCCACTTGACTCCGTGTAAATTGAAATGCGTGTTTATTTTCAATCCACACGTAAGAACAGGCATACATGCGTTATACACTAAATAAAACAAATATAGGCGTTTCCTAACATGCTACCTAACTAAGCCTACCGCTGCAACTATGACTGCGGTAGAAAAGCCGTGTTGCTCCGTGGCGAACACCGCCGACTCTGCCCACATCAAGGAAAACTAAAGTAAAACCCAAATTAAGCCAAGTCTCTTCAAGAAGTAGTAATAAACAATAATACAAATAATACTTGTATCTAATCATAATTCAAGCGATAGCGTGCGCTGGAAGTTTGGCTCCTACAGAGATCCCTCTGACGCTCTCGGCGGACCATGGCTTTTGCTCTGAGATGCAACTAAGAAAATGTCAGGAAAATCCTACTACAACAACTGAACTTTATTTGTGATTAATCAGATTCACTTAATAGTGGCAGATGTGTAATGACTTCTATTTAACATTAGTTTGAATGTGATTGGTTAAGTCTGAACACAGCCACATCCCCAGTTATAAGAGGGTTATTGTAAGGTTTTTATTTTTCATTTTCCCCCCTTGAAGATTTCAGTTTGTTTTTCAATTGGATTGTTCACATTATAGGTCACATTAAAGGTGTAAAATGATGACATGATTTATCTCATTATTTTACATCACAAAAACCTGGCATGTTAACAGGGGTGTGTAGACTTTTTATATCCACTGTAGTTGGGATACCCTGTTGACCACATTGCAAATGTAATCTGCTGTTAAAATGGGCAACTCTAGAATGGGTAATTACAAGAATATACAGTATACTATAGAATACAGCTGTACAACATGTACAGCTAAACAAAGAAGTGTCTGCGAAACAAAAAGTGCTGCTATATAATCTAATTGTCATTGATATGTCATTATAATCTTTTAAATCCCACATGTCTATCTCTTGAGCATATTCTTGTGTCAACATAAGACATATAAGATCATTCTCTAATCGTGTGGTTTGGTAGCTGTAAGTGATACCTGTCGGAGCTGTTGAGGGAGGAATGTGGCAAGCAATTGAAAATAATCTTCTATATTAAAGTACAGTAGTTGTTATTAATCATCTGTCTGGCTTGCTTTCAAGTTGACAGGACTTCATTAAATCAACAGCTTTATCGCTTAGGAATGTTCAGTGGAACAACAGCAGATGGTGCCACATCATGTGACTCAGAGGAATGCTGCCTGACGATAAGATCTGAAGCCATCATTCTGTCGCGCATGTCACATGCTGGGGCCACCCAGAGTTGAAACTATGGCACCATGTGCTGTACATGTCAATGCTTTGTAAATGTGCCAAGATATGATGATTTGCCTTGATGTAGATGTTAAGGACAGTCCAGCACTTGACATGAAAGAATTCAGTTTATTTGAAGGATTCAGTCAGTTTCTACTGCCACCATGTGAGAAAGGAATTTATCATGTATTGACATATTCAATACAAATTTAAAGAATACATGAATTTAGCTGTCTATCTTTAAGCAATTACATTATGCTCATGAGCAAATAAGTAAAATGACAAAAACATCAGTCTGAAAAATATTGAGATATGACTTAAATATGATTATAAAATAATTTGTATTGTTTAAATTTGCACGAGACCTGATAACATCTGGAATGTTTTTGTCATAATAGAGATGAATAATAATGATAAAAGCCAATGAAAGAATCTTGTTCTCGTGATAAAAAACCCAGATGACCAGAACATTATATGCACATGTTTTAGCACAAACCTAAAATGCATCAGTGAACATGCTGATAGTCTATGATGTATTTATTTATTTTGTTTTAATCATAATGCATGCTGAGCAGTTATTATTCGCCTGCCATATTCATATAGGCTATCATTCTCGACTTTTTCTTAGTTCTTAGTGACTTGTATGACTTGTACTTGGTTTGGTCAAAAATATTGCCCTCCTGAATGGAGAGCAATATCATAGCTATCCAAATATAAGTGTATTTTTTATCAGATTAGTAAACCTTGTTAATTGGAAAAGTCTCCTTTAGGCTATCAGCCTACATGACCCGTTGTGTGAGAAAAGGTTAAAGGTTAATGGTAAAGCCAGTTAGGTTTAACCGCCATGCCCACTACACAATTTGCACAAGGAAAAATGTCGAAGTGGGTCGAAAATGTCGAAGTGGGTCTTTATTGCATATATGGCCTTTATTGCATATATGGCAGAATCATGATATTATGGCTACATAGATATTTTGATGCATTTTACACTGATTTGCTGGTTTTGCCAAAAGCACTGCTATGTTAACAATGTGTTAACAGTGTAACACAATGTCGAGATATTATACTATTTCATAGCACTATTATATGACCAAATACACCAATATTTACTGAAATAATGTATTTTGGGTTTCATTTGTGTTTTAAAATGTGTGAATGTTTCTCTTCTGTTGACATTATACATTTTGCTTTATAATGCCAACTACTAATAATTCTATATTATATTTTAAGAGCTATTATTTAGAACGTCCTCCCAATGTTATCACAATCTCTGAGTGAATATACTTTTTATATAAAGTTTAGTTTGAATTCAATTATATATATTTTATTTTTTTTAAGCTTATTTTGGAAAATAAGCATGAATTAAAACATATTACTACAGTATAGAGGCACACAGGTTGGGGAGGAGGTGTGGTGTCACATGATGACACACCTCTCCAAAGAACCATATATAGTGTCTGCTGAGACACAGCTGGGACAATCAGAAAAAGGGACCAAATTAAGAAGAATTCAGATTTTCTCATATACATATCATCAGCACCATGGGGAATTTTTGTGACCGGCCAAAGAATACCGATATCCGTGTTAGTCTGCCAGCAGTGTGCTTTGTTTGGCAAATAGTGATGGTCATCCTATTTGGAGTGTTCATCCGCTATAATGCCGAGGTGGACGCGCACTGGACAGTAACCAAACAGCTAGAGAACATTACCAGTGATGTTGAAAATGACTTCTACTACAGATATCCCAGTAAGTACTTAGCAACCACCCTGGTGTTATTTACATGATAAGTTTCTAAAGATTTTTGCTTTGCAATTAGTGTATATTTGTTAATATCTAAACTAGTAAATTAGGAAAATAAATATTCTGGTACTTTCTATTGACCTCAAATCAGTGTGAAGTAGATTGACTTAGTGCTAACTATTCTGTAGCACTTTTTAAGTGTTAAATAGTATAACTTTTTAAGTTATACTATTTTAGGACATGTCAAACTTCCATAGAAAGCATTTTACAGTAGGCTAAGGCAACATCCCATTAACGCACAAACCAGTTAACACAGTATTAGATCAACATTGGTGTAATAGTCACATTTTGATGAACCCTCACACTTGCAGAAGAACCTTATATGTTGTCTAGGTGTAGCTGTTTATGGCGTTACCATGTATTCTTTGGTCTCTCCAGGCTTCCAGGATGTACATGTCATGATCTTTGTTGGCTTTGGTTTCCTCATGACCTTTCTGAAGCGCTACAGTTTTAGTGCTGTTGGCTTCAACTTCCTGATCGCCTCCTTTGGCCTGCAGTGGGCTCTTCTCATGCAGGGCTGGTTCCACTCTCTTGACTGGACCACAGGAAAGATCTACATTGGCATTGAGAAGTAAGGCATGGCACTACAAACAGAACAAACCCTTTCCAGTAGCTGTTTGGAAACAGTGGAAATGCCAATATGCTTTTAATGACAGGCCAGTAATTATGGTAATTGTAAAAATGTATATGCAGATGCTATATGTTTTGTAATTTACTAATAATAACCCAATTAACATTAATACATCTATTTACACAATTCCATAACCCATTACAGCATTAGCCTATGTGACAAATGACAGACTTCCTTTTTGTCTGCATATCTGCAGACAGACATTTTTGCCATTGCGAAGTGGATAGAGTTTATTTATGATCCAGCCACTCTAGTTTGTCTACTATATTTGTGTGGCTGACTTTGATCAACTGATATTTCAACATCACTTCTAACGACTCCCATTGGTTCTATCGTGCTACTGTTGTCTTGCAGTTTGATCAACGCAGACTTCTGTGTAGCAGGCAGTCTGATAGCCTACGGTGCCCTCTTGGGAAAAGTCAGTCCAGTCCAGTTGATGATTGTCACGTTATTTGGTGTCACACTGTACGCTGTGGAGGAATATATAATCCTTACCCTCTTTAACGTGAGTCTTGCCACAGGCCTGCAACCCTGGAGCAGACCTACATACTACTGTATATACACAATCTTCTCTGTTTACGCACGCTCGCGCACGCACTTGTGCTATTGTTATATATAACCTAGAATCCCCATGAGTCAAAGAGTCACTAAACAAGAGAGCTCTACTATACTGTATGTGCCCCCACAGGCTAAGGATGCAGGTGGCTCTATGGTTATTCATGCATTTGGAGGGTATTATGGTTTGGCTATCTCCAGGGTTCTCTACCGGCCTAACCTACACAAGAGCAGTGCCCTGAATGGATCGGTCTACCACTCTGATATGTTCGCAATGATCGGTGAGTTGGAGAGCACCTCGTGTACTTCAGGCGTGGCAGGGATTTGCAACAGTTCCTTAGTCTTCAAAGGCTCACTGCTATTTGTCGAGTCACGTCTTCCAGTCATTTCATGCCTTTTCATGTTTCCATGCTGTGCTGTTCAATGTAATTCTGTGCTGACAGGGACTCTGTTCTTGTGGATGTTCTGGCCGAGCTTCAACTCAGCCATAGCAAGCCACGGGGATGGGCAGCACAGAGCAGCTATCAACACTTACTTGTCCCTGGCTGCCTCTGTGCTCACCGCTGTGGCTATATCCAGCATGTCCAAACACAGAGGCAAACTGGACATGGTAAGTTACGTGTGTGTGTCTGTGTGTGTGTGTGTGTGAGAGAGAGAGAGAGAGAGAGGGAGAGAATATAAAAAGCTAAAATATTTAAAAAAAAAAAAGCTTGCAGAAACAGGCTTACAGATGAACAATAAGCCTGTTTTGTGACTTGTGCTTTGCGTCATGATACTGTAATTAATGTGATGTGTGTCAGAAAAGCGTCTCTACGTGTAAATATATGTCTTGGCTAATATGGATTTGGCCTTAATGCCTTTTAAATGTCTCCTCCATTTGTTTCCAAACAGGTACACATCCAGAATGCCACTCTGGCAGGTGGAGTTGCCATGGGAACAGCTGCTGAGTTTATGATTAGTCCTTATGGGAGCCTAATTGTGGGTTTCTGCTGTGGTATAATCTCTACCGTTGGCTACGTGTTTGTCACCGTAAGACCTTTTTCTTTTCTTTTTACTTTAGGGTTTATAAGCGGCTATGATTTCTATTCTGCCATGTCAATGTCAGTAAAAACAATGTGGCAGACAGCTCATGCTTTCAGTTCCTCTATGAAAGTTCATGCAATGGGCTACTGTACTGATACATATCAAATGGTTTCACTATGAGCATTGTATTGTGCATTTTCTAATCCAGCCCCTGTTGGAGAAACATCTGAAAATCCAGGACACTTGTGGCATACACAACCTTCATGCTGTGCCGGGTATGCTGGGAGGGTTCACTGGAGCCATTGTTGCTGCAAGTGCATCAGCCTCTGTCTATTCACAACAAGGGTGAGTGGCACATGTCAATTCATACATGTACGCATCATCTGTAACTCTGAAAACCCCTGAACAAGCTGCTATTTTTTAGTTAGATTACATATTGGGATTGCTTTTATTTACAAATGTTAACTCCCAAGTCAACAATTTTGAAATAATAAACTCATGAGGTAGGTCTGGTGAGAATGTGACAGCTCTCATAAATAAATATTAGTTTCAATGTCATATAGTAATTCTTAATTTAATTATGTTCTCTCCCCAGGTTGATCAACACATTTCATTTTACCGGTAACTTTCAGTCTAGAACACCTTCAATACAAGGTGGCTACCAAGCTGCTGGCACATGTGTAGCAGTTGCATTTGGACTTGTTGGTGGAACACTTGTTGGTGGGTTTGAACAGTTTTATTACAGCTCTCTTCTTTTTGCCAAGAATATGATCTGTGTCCAGCATAACATATCCCCACCAACAAAATGTGTTCAGCACAATCAGCTACAATCTAAAGTGACCACGTGCTAAAGCTTAGTCGAGGAGTTAATATTGTTTGTGCTCATTTCCAGGCCTGATCCTAAGGATCCCTATCTGGGGCGATCCTGCAGATGATAACTGCTACGACGATGACGTTTACTGGGAGGTATGTTCTTCATAATTGTACCACTAGATGGAGATGTTACCTAATATGATGAAAGAAAGAAGCTTATGTTCTTATGACACATCTTTCAGCTTCCAGAGGAAGAGGAGACCATCCCTCCAGTCCTAGAATACAATAACCACATGATACATAAGCGCCAAGACGTGTAAATATGATCATTTCACTAAAATACCTTTTTTTTAACCCAATTGTCTCATTGCAGTGCATGCTAGTTGTGGATGTAGGCCTAGTTTTTATTTATAGTTTTTTTTTAAGGCAAATTTTCACATTTGTGGACAATAAATATTATTATTAGTTAGAAAATATATATTGATTTTTTTTTTCTTTTTCTTTTACAGAGTTATGTCCAACTTCACTGTGGAACAGACCTAAAACATCACAATTTAGCCTAAACTGACCTTGAACAGCAATATGCAAATCTTTGATTTATTAGTTTTGTTATAAAATTTGTGGCATCTATGCCATTTTAGCTTTTGGACCATACACCACACATTTTGTCTAGTTTTAAAACCTGAAGGAAAATGGTGAAACAACTTAAATTATTTGAAAATGGAACCATTGTGTGTAACAATGATAAGTATTTTATATAGTATATAAGTAAAATTATACACCTAAGAAAAATAGAACTAGCATGCACACACATGAACGCACACACACATGCACACACACCAGACCTCTAGCACCACAATCAGCCATTATACTGTATATCTTCATGAGTTTGTGTACACTAATTAACTCACAATAGCCCAACATGTACATAGAAATAGGTTCAATTCCTCTAATGGGTGCAATGCCTGATCTTCCCAGTGTGTAGTATGGCTCTATAACCGATCAGCCTGGTGAGCCATAGTGAAGGCAGCTATTTGTGTTAATGTAGCAATGCTGCCATTGCTACTTTATTACACAGAAGAATGGAATTTTCATTTACTTTGAAATGCTTTCCTGAATCTTTACAATGTTGTCATGTTCATTAATTGTACATTGTGCAATTGCAATATGTTGTGATTTAATAGTTGTGATTTAATGCAGCTTGATTGATTGATTGATTGTATTGTGTTGAAAGGATGTCATTGTTTTATTTGCATCTGCGTTTAGTGGACATATTGTATCTACAGGAATTATGTTACCATATAAAAATGATATGAGAAGTAAACAGCTCAAAATATATACAGTAGTCTCTAGCATCCTATCTACATATAAATGCTTGTAATGTGCGTGTATATACTGAATATCCCCCTTTTATTTCACCTTTTGCTATTGTACCTTATTCCATAAGTTTTTTCAAGTATTTTATGCCCACTGCTGTTGTTATGATGTAACATTACTCACTGGCTTTTGAAATGTGAGGATAATATTTCCTGACCAGAAACGATAAAATCATATTTAAAAATGTATGTATCCAGCATTTTTCACCTGCCATTGAAAGACTATATGACTGTATGACTAGCACCATTGGAGACCTAGTACAATTATATACACTGATACAGGCATGAGGACATATTAGACATAGATGAGTATACGTGTGTGTGTGTGTGTGTGTGTGTGTGTGTGTGTGTGTGTGTGTGTGTGTGTGTGTGTGTGTGTGTGTGTGTGTGTGTTTGTGTTTGTGTGTGTGTGTGTGGAGTGCTAAAGAGATAAGCTGTGTGTTAAAGGGATCTGGGGTCCATGTGGTCATCGCAGGCTTGTTTCCCCTATAGGGCCGACCCCAAAAACCTCTTCATTCTAATGGTAATGATGGCTGGACAGGACAGTCAACAGGGTCATGTCCTGACTGGTCACTATGACACTAATGAACTCTCAACACAGTGAGTGGACACTGGCTTTGTGCTGACCTGACAGTTTTGGCTGGTGGCAGCAACTTTAAGAGGTCTGTAAAACAGCTTGATGGGGGCTTTACATTAGTTAACCATGAGGTTATGCATTGCAATAGTGCCAGTGTCAAGCGCTTTAGCTTCAAAAGGGTGAATAAGTGTATGATGCACATAGTGCCAAAATATAACCGATCAGATACAGCATGCAAACATGCAGCGCATGCTCCCATATACATATTTGTATGAAAAACAATACTTTTACCAGCATTTTCAAATAAATATTACACATATGTACCTAGGACATCAAACAAGTTTAGAATTTGTACATTACAGTACAATTATCTTTTAAATACATTTCTAAATAAAATGTTCACACTATAGCCTACGTTATATATTTTACAAGATCTTGCCATATGCTTGGGGAACTACCGAGGATGAATTAAAGGGAAAAATGAATTAAAGGTTCCACAAACTTCCAAACCTGCTGTGGTACCACGTTGAGCGCAAGGGCGTGAACTTCAATGAATTCAAATCTAGTGAAGCAAAGATGAATCCTAGATTAAACAACAAAGTGGCAAAGGCAAGACAGACAAGAGAGAGAAAAAAAAGATAAAAAATAAACTAAATCCAAGAAGGAGCATATACCTTTGTTTGTGATCCAAAGGTGGAATGATGATGGCCATATCAGGTAGCAGGTGACAGAGAACGAATGAAGTGCTGTAACAGAGATGTCTGTTAGTTCTCTCCCAAGAATGTGTGGTGGACAGGGCTCCTAAGGTGCCTGTGAAAAAGACCTGATGCCAGATGAGCACAAACATAGCTCCTCTGGTGAATGATTTGACCCCTGGGAGAGTGTTTGTGAAACCACTTGTGCTGTCATTGTTCTCAGAGGACAGCCCTGAATCTGTAAAACTGCCGCAAGCCTGTAATCAGATTAAAGGCTACTGGGAGGGGTTGTAGGTATAATAGAGAAGAGATGGTAGAAGTTCTATAATCAGCACCTACCATTGACGTGCAGAGGACGTGTTAAATAACACAGCAGGCGGTGTGTGTGTGTGTGTGTGTGTGTGTGTGTGTGTGTGTGTGTGTGTGTGTGTGTGTGTGTGTGTGTGTGTGTGTGGAGGGATAAACTGGCCTGTTGTAGGCGAATAATGGGTTGGGGCGGCAGCAGAGTAAAATCAGTGAGATTAGAGTAGGAGAAAAGACTGAAGAACTCCAAAGGTTGTGGCCATCTCCTATTCTGCCCTGGCAATTCTATCACCTTTGTAAACTGATTAGAGCGGCTGCACTGTCCATCGGGGCCGAGGTGTGTAACAACCTCCGTTTTCTCACAGACCTTCAATAGTCTCGCCAACCCACTGAATGAGCTATACCAGCAGTGCTCCCGGACTAAATAGGACTCCTCAGCCTGGCCCCGAATAGCTCTCACATGTGAGAGACCTTATACCATGCTATTACCAAAACCATTTGACCATACAACCCATAAAGGTATCTAGTGTGGCTCTGCCCACTAAAAGCTCTCAGCTCTGGACTATAGCAAGTCTGGTTACACCAGGCTAAAATGTTTTACCTTCCTTCTCTCTAATCAGTAATGCTAATGAAAATGCACGGTATCTCATTAAGTGGATTGGACGCAACCAAGCTTGCATCCTTCTATTTTGTTCCATTATCCTTATTCATCAAACATCTATTGACTGAAAACTAGGCATTATCAAAGGCCAATCACCACTTTTTAACGCACTACAAGAGTCCATTTGTTGGGGTCAAAGGGGGATGTCTTGGGGGGGGATGACCCCCATTCTAGCACTGACATGGAGGAGTACTGGAGAAATCACTATTCATAGCAGGGGAGTGCTTTGATTCACGCACAAAGGCCACAGGAGCCCTGCTAGTGTGAAAGAGGTGGAAATGAGTTGCTCTAAAACATATGAGAGGGATCAAAACTGAATGGTTGAGCTAATTCAATGATCCACCTGGCCCAAGCGTCCAATTAAACCTTTTTTGTTGTTGTGTTTATATATTGATTTGGTTTCACTGACAAACTGAAGAGGGAGGATATTCTAAAATGTTTGTCATATAACAGCTTTGAGTGAAATGAATTATGATTATGTCATAATATTATTGATATGGAGGAAATCTAAATTTGTATCATGATCTGTTTGTTTCAGGGTATTTTAGTTTAATTGTAAATTCCTATAACCAAATATTAAAGAAAGAAAAAAGAAGGAGAAATTAAGTTCTGGATCAGACAGGCACAATACAACTATTAATTATTTTCTTTCTTTCTTTCTTTCTTTCTTTCTTTCTTTCTTTCTCTCTTTCTTTCTTTATTTCTTTCTATTGATTCAACTCACTTGCGTTCATTAGGTCAGTGACTCACTGAGTCTTCTCGGCACCATCAGGTGAATTTAAAACACGTTTAATGGAACGAGAGAAAAAGCCCTGCCTATACTGTCCAGTTACGTTTGCCGGGGTCAGAGGGAGGCATTCTCCCTGTTGTATTCGTACTCATGAAGGCTGAAGGCCCCATTGCTAGGCAAGGCTGAGAGCTGGAAATTGTATGTGGCGAGTCCTCCTGTCATTGTTCTGCCTGGCGAGACATCTCTGTCCATTGGGAGAGGTGATTGACAAGTGCTTGCCTGCCTCATGTCAGTGTGGCCCCCACTGAGCCTTTGAATCTGCTGGGGGGTTGACGTTGTGTCCAACTCATAAGTCACATCACAGGGTCTGGACAGGAATCTGAATGCTCTGCATGGGCCTCCTTGTCTGGGACTATACAGTCTCCACAGCTCTGCAGCATTGTAACAGAGCTGGGAAGCATGATATTCATGTATTATCCACATGGGAGTAGTGTGGGGATGCGCTGGTAATCAGAATGCAAGGGGGACTACAGACTACAGCAATTAGTGGACCATTATCTCTAAGGATAAGACACTGGACTGTGAAGTGGAACTTGTAGGGCTGGTTTTACAGACTGGGATTATACCTATAGAATACTGGAGATATCCATAAAAAAATAACCTTTGGTCTAGGCTCATCTAATCTAGAACTCTTTAGTCTAGGCTCATCTAATCATCTAAAATAATCTCTATCTGCCAAACAGGCTCATAGTCTTTAATTTCAGGGGGGACATCACTAATTGTTTGCCCTAGTGTGTATTGACAGCACAGTAACTGCAGAGATGGCAATCACAAACCTAAGGCTCTTTTTATTAAAATGTCTAAGACGTCTAAATTTAAAACTAAAGGTGATTGTGCTTTTGTCATAAAGGCTCCTATTTGGAATGCTCTGCCTGGGGAAGTACTGTAAAACTAGCAGAAACACCTTTAAGATCTTAAATCCCACATTAAGGCACTTTATAGACGTTGGAATGCCCTTCCTGTGGAGATAAGGCTTGCAAATCACTTCCTATAACTAACCTTTATAGACAGGCTTTTATGTGAGACGTTGTCTTTTTAAACAATAAAATAAAAGGTTTTAAAGGTGATATGCAACACTTATTTACACTACATTGAAACACAAAGGGTTTTGTTTCCAGGTACAGTAGAGAGCATTGGGGCTGAGGTAATGCCAGTGAGAATGCACCACTGACATCGCAGGGCAGCCACCTCGCAGCAGAAGGAGAGCTAGTGGGTGCAGAGCGGAGGCAGTTGGGTGCAGGAAGGGGGGAGAGCGAGGGTTCTCTAGGGAAGGGTGAATGTTTGGGTGAAAAGCAACAGCATGTGCTTTGTTGCAGGCCCTGACTCACCACCCTGGAGAACTCCCCGTTCCCACGGTTCCCTCCACAAACAAATGTGTCCCCTACCCACCCACCGCCCACCGGCACCCTCTATCCCCCCTCCACCCCCCCCCCCCACCACCCCCCCACACACACACATACACACACTCAGCACTGATGCCATTAATTACCATCAAAATGAGCGTGACTGCAAGCAAGTGTGCGTGCGTCTGCCTGCCAGTGTGTTTGTGTATATGTGTGTGTGTGTGTGTGCGTGTGTGTGCGTGTGTGTGCGCGAGCGTGCGCGTGTGTGCGTGTGTGTGTGTGTACGAGTGCGGGGCAGAGGGAACAAGGGAGAAAGAGACCATTGTCTGGCCTGAAATAAAGAAATCTCCACTGAACCATTGTAAATGGGTAAAGCAGAAAAATGGACCAAATACAAAGTTTGGTGAGTGAGAGCCTGGCTGTCAGATCTAGTCAAAGCCTTACAAAACCTGATGTGCACACGTTGCTCTGCTCAGCCACAGAGAGACACTGTGCTCCGGGGATTGTGTGTTCCCATGATGCAATTCAGCCGTTTCCCTCCAAACCTATGAGAGTATAGGGATCCTATATATGTGTGTGTGTTTATAATTGTTTTCAAGAACACTGTACTTTAAGTTAAGGAGTCTAGAGGACAGACAGCATGGCACTCATTACACATTGTGTAACACACAAGGGTGTGCCTGTTTAGTGAGGCTTCACTTGTTACAAATGCAGCCATGAACGCTGGACATTCTATCACATCAAAGTCAACACAGACTATTGCATAGAAAATAAGTGCAGCTAATGAGGAACTTTGTTATTAGAGTAACCATGGCGTAATAATAATCATCTTTATTTTTATAGCACTTTTCATACTTGCAGGTAAAAGTTCTTTACAGAGAGGGAATACATGCACAGTTGTGCTTCCCATAAACAAATATAGAAGTACAGATAAACAATATTACTATAAATGGTTAAAGGAATCAGATGAAAAAATAAATAAAAAAACAATTAAAACAGGCACATAAAGGAATACAATAAAGATACGTAACATGATACTGAAATTACATACGTTAATAAAAATGAAATCAGATGAAAGAAATATAATAGAAATTAAAACCTCGTTGCTATGTCAGAATGTCAGCACCATGCATATAGCACCATGCTAATCTGGTAGTGTGCACAAACTACCAGAAGTTAAGAACCTCTGTGGAAAGTTCTAAACAAATGCAACAGCAGGTGCTTATCATTGGCCTTGATGGCGGCTGGTTTCAGGACCAGACCATGTATGTGTCCAGCAGACTGTTCATCACCGCACTGCAACTTCATGCTTATCAGCCATGCTGGTGAAACAATGGTCTGCATTGAGGCATGGGTCGTGCAGAGAGGTGTAATTGGTTCTGATGAGCTCCATGGAGTAATCCTTCACAAACATCTTTCTGTTAGGGTCATTGTGGTAGCCTGGCAAATCATAGCTGAGTTATTGAATTGTGTTTGGGGTGTTTGACCGTTAGTGTGTGTGTTTGTGTGTGTGCGCACACACTCGTGCGTGCGTGCTTGCGTACGTGCGTGCGTGCGTGCGTGTGTGTGTGGGAGTGCATTTTCTATGCACAGGTTTGCATACAAAGAGCATGACCATTAAGTGAAAAAATTCTATCTAGACATTTTTATTATTATTTATTATTATATTAAAAAAAAATCTGTTTATTTTTAGCTGTGTCTGGATTGGTGGATGAATGAGCTGAAAGACTGCTCTGCTGTATTTCTAGTGCCACTGGGGGGATTACACAGAACAAGCTAGTGTAGCTGATAGTCAATAAAAGATTGCTATAATTGCATGTAAAATAATCAAGCATTTTTGCTGTACCAAAAACATGCCTATTGCCAGGCAATATAAAGCAGGAATTTGTATTTGTCTGCAAAACATATTGAGGGTGCTTTCATTTTCTGACTGAGCCACTAGGGGTCGCCTGCTGCCTGGTTACAGTCATCTTTTCTCTCTGTCACACTTGACATACAATAAGATCACTGTCACTTGCTGCTCTGACAGCGCTGACACCCTCTGAACACTCATTCATGATTCTGAATGAACCCCACTGTTAAATAACCACACACAGTCACTGACTAAATATTAAGCTCGCTGATATTCTTGATGCTGTGCTGTTCTTTCTCTCTTTAAAGTTAGCGCTAATACTAGAAATGTAAAAGTTATCTTAATGTTAAAAAAACAAAGTAGGTTGGTCATGTCTTCTTAATACTAAGAATATAAAATCTAATGCTAATCAAATGAGCCTCAGTTCTGGTTTACAATACATAACAAGAATGAAATATATGAGAAATGTTAAATGTTGATGAAAACGTTACAATTACTGTCTTACTTTTTAAAACAAGTTTTTAAAAACTTTTAAAAACCCAATGTACATGTGTTAAGTATTTCTGTTATATTAGGCGCTTTTCTCTAAAATACCTTAGACAGCATTTTGAATTCAGGTTGTTATGGTCATTTACTGCAACAGTCAGTCAGTTGCAGTTGCATGAGGTTGTGAGGGATCCTGCACCATAAATAGACACACAGATACACCTGCCAAAATAGCATAACACTGGTTATATTTTCCACATACACACTTTTCTTAAAGATAATAAAACTATGTTAGTAATATGAACAAATGTACAATTATTGACATAATTCCAAAAGAAAGAGATCCCAATCCCTGACTGTGAACCATTGTTTTAAGTGAAGCCTGTCACCTTTAAAATGGAATAATATGCCATTGTTATGCTATTATTTATTAGGTCCTATACCAACTTCATCTGGTGCTATTTGGTATAGAAACAAATAAAAAAAAATGTTTTGTTAAACTACGCTCCACATTTGCTTTATGGACAGATTACAAAATGAACAAATAGAAGTGGGTAGCAGAAGTGGCATGCTGTGGTAATCTGTGGTTAGTTTTTTTGGCAACGGTTTGTTGGTTATTGTTCAATAAACAGTTTACTTAAGGTTGTCCACAACACAGAACTACTAAAAGCAGGCTATCTACGTATTTTATACTACTTTGAAAAGACTATTATTATTATTATTATTATTAGAATATTATTAAGGAAAACAGTTGAAATTGTATGGGAGCATAGCTTGTTGAGGTGATGAACAGGAGTGATAAGGAGAATGAGGCAAACAGACGTAAATGCCTTAACCATTCATAAAGTCCCAATCATGGTCCTTTAATTTATCTTAAAACTCTGGCTGTGTTGGGTGAGCCCCTCCACAGTTTGTTTAAAGCCCGTTTGAGAGGCTGAGGAGCCTGAAAGTGGTGCCATTCATGTCTGGGGAGATGGGTCAACAGGTCAAGGAAGTTCACAGGACCTGAAACTATTCTTATGCTAACACAATAATTCTGGCCCCAATGCTCACTCGCTTGGAAAATATAAATGACTGGATTATCTGATACGCTATAGGCACAAATCTGGTGTATAGCTAATTGCACTGTGCTGTGCCTTTCATTTAAGGACATTGCCTATAATTACATTTGTGAAATGATAGGTGCCTTCTCTGTTCCTTCTTGCAGACCAAACAATACATGATTGTGTTATGGTATCTGGTCATATAAGTACATTTTCTACAATGAATACACCTAATGTGCATGATTATTTTTGAATACACTCTTGTGGTGCCTATCATATGTGTTCTATCGTTAAGATATGTGTATGTATGGATTCTGCAAAACAAGGGATTGCATATTGAACCCCATTATAGGACAGTGTGATACTGTGTTCTATCAGTAATGGATTTCAGGCCACAACAATGTGAAATAGCTATGATGTAAGAGCATTTCATTTATTTACACATCATAAGGGCACAAATCAATTGGAGCTTTGTGCTCTTATGGCAAGCCTAAATATCAATTTCTCAGCAATAGCAAGTATGAGGACACTCAGTGATACCCAGTACAATATATCACATCTATCTCCTTTTGACAAGCATAAAATCTGAGCAGAATAAATGAATGAATACAAATGATCATCAATTGCCATATGACAGAACACCTGCAACTAACAGCTCATGAGTGTCTTTGGTCAGACTGTCTGGTCTGAGTGGCCTGAGGCGGCACACACACACACGCACGCGCACGGGCACACACACACACACGCACACGCACATGCACACGCACAGGCACACTCACGGGCACACGCAAGCACGCGCGCACAGTGACATTGGCAATGATACATTGGTCACAGCAATAAGTACTTGATTGAAAATACAACATTTCACAGGAACACAGAAACAGCTACCTTTATTAATTTTAAAGTATATTGTTTCAATAAATATAATATTAAATTAACAAATGTTTACATGCCAAGATATATCCACAGGCTGTATTTTTGGCAAAAACACCAATACAGTTTATTTAGTATTTTTATCACTTAGCCCCAAATATCAGAACATTGGTGTCATTTTTCACAACTCAAGACATAAAACCTAAAACAGTAACCACAAACTGCACTTCACTTGCAGGAAATTACAAATTTATTGTGAAATACCATAGCAACATTAGAGTTTATATCTATTGCTAGCAGCGCTTATACTTTAGATACTTTTTCGAAGCTCTTAACACAGAAACACACCTAACACAATTACCCATATAGTAAATTTTATTGTCAAAACCACACCTTTTTCATTCAATATTTTTTAACATTTTAATCTACATACTCTATCAAAACACCAATCCTGACTCAAAATCACATATACTGTATATCTAAACACGAGCATGTTTTCTTTCCAAGATAGCCAATCATTGCACAATGACATTCTAAATACTTAAAGCTGATGGCATTACAAAAACTGCATTACTTTTCCTGTTTCAGTTCTACCTGCATATAATGTGATTTATTACTTTTTTTTACATTTCCCTTTACTGTAAACACACAGCGTGTTTGGCTTGAGGGTCAAATGTGTGCATTTTGGAAACAAACTATGTAAGTGAATAAGTAACATTTGTTACTGTAAAATTTAGAAAAAATGTGACAGAATTGCAGAAGGTAAAATTGTGTTAGCGACATGAAATTGCAGCCAACAAATAGTATATCTTCAGCATCCATATGATCTTCAGCAAGACTGCATGCTCTGCTTTGAACACCACCATGCATTCTTACTCCTCTCCCCCTACCTCTCCTTCTCCCTTGTTCTAGCCCAACTACTCCTCTCTCTGGCCCTCTTCCTCTCCCTGGCCCAACTATCCCTCTCCTTTGTCCAGACATTATTATTTCTTTCAACCTTTTGTACTGCTTTGTGTTCGTCTAATTAAAAGTATTACACCTGACTATGACTCTGAGAATCATAGTCATAGTCAGCTGTTGTTGATATATTTGACATTAAATCAAGCTATTTCTCAATGTTTCAATGATACAGTATTTTCATTCTGAAAAGCTTCAATATAGATTTTGAGCTGCTGTTGTTGCAGACATAGAGGCTTTACAATATTTACAGTTTTTAACATTAGGTCTTCATTTATGACATGTACTTCGATATTTCCATCAACTCTGTCTTGTGAATTTGACTACAGGTTCTGCCACATTACATTAGATGTTTTCGTTAGCCAAGCATATTGGGATGTGAATCCATCAATTCCTTGTCCCCTGCAATGCCTTTTACCACCATATCATTTTCGTCTTCATCTTCATCTTCCTCCTACTGCTTGATCTCTGGTGTGACCTGATCTGGATCACGTGCCAGCTCTATGTAGTGTATGTTGTAGGTGGATACCACTCATTTCAATATATACTTGTAATACAATGTCACATCATTCAAATACATCAGGGACAGGGAGGCATACAACAATAATACAATTTTGAATTACAATACATAGCTACAGTTCATAACTCTACACTATAATGGCAGTTTATCATAAAAAACATACAGACGTTTGTTCCAGTGTTTCCAGAATCATCAGGGCCTATAAACAGTAATGTGAAATCTCAAGACATGCTCTGGAAAAGTATTATGATGAAGAATTATGATGAAATATTACATCCACAGAATGTAGTCCAGTTGGTTAATGTTTAGATACAAGTTAGATAATTGTAATGTGTAATGTAGAAAATTGTAGACAGTGATCTCAAATGTAATGTGTCAGTTGCCTTTTTGAAATGGTAAGTTGTGTCATATTGAACTTATTCAATTAACTAATTACTCAAAGATTTATGTGTATTGTTTCCAAGCAATTGGAAAAATTGTAAGTTTTGAAAAATTTGCATTTTGATCATTGGTTGTGATTTTTATGTCTAGAGTAGAAAAATTACACCAATGTTCTGATATTTGGGGGAAAGTGATAAAAAACTGTGATGTTGGTAGTGATTATGTTAGATACAAATAATTAACAATACATTCAATTCAGTTGCAGTTTATATCTTAACATGTTACTGTATGATTCATTTTAACCCATACCAAGTGGGTTTGACACTCAATTTGACACGTCATAATAAATAATCTGAAATCTGGACTCAATATGAATTAGTAGAAACATACTCATAAAATGATCAGACCATCGCAGGTTATAACATTCTGTATCAATGTGAATTGATAGGATATTCCTATTGGCCATTTGGGAATACAGGGGCAATCCACTTAAACCCTGGTCCTGACCTAGATCTCTGACCCCATAAGCCCCTAAGGGATATAGAATTAACATTAATTTGATAAACTGTATGCATTGTAAATAAAACAAAGTATTGTCTAATTTGTAATAGTCTAATCTATTTGCTTTCTTTCTAGACATTCAAATGTTTGTCTAAAATGTTTAGCATATCTACAATCAAGCTTTAACTGGAGCTTTAACTATTAATAAAACTCTATACACATAAAAAACATTTATTGTAATCCTTTAGTCTCAGATCGCTACTTGAGCAAATGTCAATGACCCTTGGAAGATCAATTGGACTTTAAATTGCAACACAAGGTTTACTCTGTGAGTTTCTGAACTGACACTGTAGGCTAGGCTTATATTGTAGCCCACACTATTTGTCACTGGTAATAACACAAATGAATGTAGCGTGTATTCATTTTTTTATTTTTTTAAATGTTATTTTAGATAAAACAAAACATTTTAACATTAAAAATCTTAAAAAGTTGTACATTTGACATACATAGTAGATACATTCATAAAGAGACAGAAAATATCAAATTAAAAAATCTAATAATCCACATGGTTGAAATATACAGTACTGTGAGACTACATTAAGAATCAATCTATAATAGCACCAACTGTTAAGAATGTGTGCTTTATTGTTGCATCACAGGGCAAAAGCATGCATGGTCTTTTGTCTCAATGCCATAAGTGGTCTTCCCACAAGATGGGCAGCATCAATTACAGCATGAAGCAGTTCTAGAAAAACAGACAATTAGAATAATATTTTATTGCAAACAACGCTTTGGACAATTTCTTGAAAATATGTCAAATATACTCTTCGACGTATGTTGAATTGATATTGTTGCTGAAATCATTGATACTTTTGAGTATCACACTGCTCTAGGGTTTTATGTTTAAGGCTACTCTTTGCACAATGAATACCTCCATTGAAAATAGCATTTAGTCTAGGACAAGGCTTAATCCATGTCTGTGAAACCGGTCCCAATATGATACAGACAAGTCTGGCTGTAGAGTCAAGTCCCAGGCAGAAGACAACATGCACTGCATCTCTTCAGAATCCCCCATGCATTCAAATATATGTTTCCATTAAAAGCATTTGGGTGCAGTTCAATACAATGCTGATAATTAACACCAAGGCCTTAGAATGCATTAGCAAATTAAAGAAAACATAGTTAATCACTCAACATAATTTTTTGGGAAAATACAAAGGTGTGTAGGAAACTGCATTTATTTCCACTGTTAACACAAACACATTTTCATAAAATAAAAATAAAATATCAATGGCTTTGCTCACACTTGAAATGTAAAATGCATCTAAAGAAAAACATCTGTAATGAATGAATGAACACTAAAGCTTTCAGTTCTGTAGCACATCATGCGCCAGTACCAACACACGGACTGTGATGGCTGTTTGACAACAGCCCAGTAATGACGCAACAATGGCAATGAATGCAGGTGTAATATATATATACAGTATATATATATATATATATATATATATATATATAGACAGAGAGAGAGAGAGAGAGAGAGAGAGAGTCTTCTTCAAAGTTCTCATGAGTCTGTTTTATCTGCCCCAATGACTCCCACGCCTCGTTTACAGCCCGTGTGTCTTATCTCCCAGAATAACGGGTGACATGTATCAAAAATCACCTGGTGGCTAAAAATGAATTTGTCAGACCCATGCTCTGGAAGCATTCTTTTCTGCCAGTTATTCCCCAGTGCTGGAGCTGTCTTGTGTTCTCTTCCTCCCCCACAGCCCCTAGACAGCACTCAGCTTATGCAAATTGTCACTTCTTTTATGCTCAATCCTCGTCCTCAAAATTTAATGAGACCTCTGGGGGGCGCCGCCCCCCCCCCCAACCACCCCAC
>JAODUE010024629.1:0-22927 GCA_027564755.1 Amblyopsis hoosieri
ACAGTATATATATATATATATATATATATATATATCTTCATTACTCTATTCCGGTCACAGTACATAATGTAATGACATAATGTAGCACGTACACCATCTTTTCTTGTACACACTCACAGACGTGCAGTCGCACATGAACACACACACACACACACACACACACACACACACACACACACACCGGTGGCCTTTGATAAGAGCATCTTGTTAATAAAGAATGAATGAACACCATTATATAATACTCCATAAACAATCTGCCAACTGTGCCTCGCAGAGAGAGGGACACACAGGGAGAATGACAGCATACAAGACAGAGATTATGTTGTGGCTTTTGCGCCCTCAATAGACCTTGTACGGGTCGGCATTATACAACCGCACTAAGCCAGAGCGGAGTGGGTCATGGGTGGCTCGCGGGACAAATGAAGCCTGCCTTTAAAGTTATTAAAGAACAATTAGTGCCTTTTGCAAATGAGACACTGTCACTTAAATACACAGAGGACCTAAGGCACTCGTCTGATACCAATACAACAGCCAAATGACCTAGAATTGAATCCTAGAATCCGCTAGTGAGAGTGTCAACATTTTTATACAGGACAAATGGAGGCAAACCAATCGAGTGAATAAAAACTGTATACTGTGAAATGTAAACCCTTCTACGGTATTAATTCAAACGACTTTAATTGTGTTTATTTGGTTTTAGCATCCTGAGGAATATTATATTACTTTATTTATTTAATTATGTTCACATTTTATTAATACATATTTTGCTCATAGTTGGATTAATGCAAGAAAATAAATGCCATAGGCCTACTAAATGCAATTTCATGTCAAATAATGGATCTGCTTCTTCAATCATGTGTATAGTACAAAGCAGCATGCAGCAACAGCAGGACCTCAGTCAGATGGACAACTCATTCTCATTCATTGGCAGATGAGTGGTACACAAAGTCAACAAATACAATTCATGCAGGCCTCCTCCTATTTACCTCAGGAAACAATCACAATACATATAACAGTCGCTTGTTTTGACAGCCCACACGGCCCCTTCAAGGCCCAGAGTTAATAGAGTTATCAGTAGTATTCTAAGGAAAAACAGACCCCACCGCCACACACACACACACACACACACACACACACACACACATAAAGTTTTATATAAAAACAATACTGCCTTTCACAGCAAGCAATCGTAAACCATTGGATAAGCATGATGGTTGTATGTTGCTGATTTTGATGCCTTGCCAGGCCATTGGTCTGAACTGAAGCAGAAGGACAGTAGTGTCACACAGCGAGACAATGATCCAGATTCTACATAGGACTGTGAGTGAGAATTTCCAATTTACTGAGATATTTTGACCACAGATCCACAAATTAGCAGTCGGTGCTAAAAAACGCGATATAGGAAGCCGCTGGTTCCAGCTTCAACCTAATGTGAAACAGCTTCAGGTGGTGCATTGTCTTCTTTGATGAATAAGTAAAATATGATACATTTTGGTCAGTTAAGAACATTACATTTCTAATGACATTTGGCATGACAACAAATCCTGACTTTTTTGCCCTTTCGGCAATTAAAGCATCCCAGGCTGAAAGCCATTTGTATGTGGGATGTCTCGACTCTATCTTTAGCTTAGCAATGTGAGCTATAGGGTTGTTAAATTATGCTCACTGGGTGTGCCTTTTTTAAAGCTCAGCCATCTGGAAATCAACACATACTGTCACACACTGTCATGCTTAGACAGTTGCGTTGAACCTGAAGATACCAGATTGTAACAAAAAAGCAAATAGAACTCTCCCCAAATATATTCTCAAAACCAACTCATCAGTTGTAATCATGGAAGTTTGATCTTTCTCTGGAAAAAAGAACTAAAAAACATCAAGGTCATCCTATAAGCTCTCCTCTGGGTCACAGCTTGTTGAACACCAGCTGAGTGAGAGAGAAAATAGAGAGGGGGAGACATAGAAAGAGAGAGAGAACAGGGAGAGAGAGAGAAGGGGAGATAGAGGGAGGGAGATAGAGAAATGGGAAGAGAGATAAAGAGAGAGGGAGGGGGAGAGAGAGAGAGAGAGAAGGGAAGGGGGGAGAGATAGAGATAGAGGGAGAGATAGAAAGAGAGAAAGGGAGAGAGAACCGGGAGAGAGAGAGAAGGGGTGATAGAGGGAGGGAGATAGAGAAAGGGGAAGAGAGATAAAGAGAGAGAGAGAGAGAGAGAGAGAGAGAGAGAGAGAAGGGAAGGGGGGAGAGATAGAGAGAGAGAATGGAGAGAGAGAGCTACAGCTGGTTGCCCATAGGTCTGGAAAACAAGAAGGGAGGGATAAAATAGGATGTGCAACGGGAGGAGGACAGTCTTGTCAGAGCGTTGCTATTTTTGCTCTCGACCTCGCCGGCTGGCACACCCAGTCCGCCCACCCCCTCCCATCCCTACCCCTCATTTCTCATTCCCCGAGTCCCTTTGTTTCCACGGTAACGGACTCCTGTGTCTCCCTGGCAACATATTCCCCCCACCCCCAACACACACACACACACACACACATATATATATATGCATCTCTAACACGCGTGGTCCAACGCAAACATATTTGTGGCACCCGCCCATCGCTACGGCAACGCGGGGAGTCTGGGGCAGGAGGAGAGGAGGGGAAGGGAAGACAAAGATGTGTGGATATACTGAAATGAAGATGGTGGTAGAGGATGATGAGTGACGAGAGGAGCAAAGGACACAAGGAAGGAAGGACATTACCGCAGAATACAGAAAGAGAAAAGGGTCAATGATGTGCTGAGCTACAGTGTAGAGCTAATAATACATATGCTTCACTTTCACTGTCTTCCCTGAACTGTCAGAAATAGGGACAAACTACTCCATAAAACAAATACATAAAAACACGACATATGTATGTCGACACTAACTTTGACCAATGGCTGAAATTAGGCAAGGGCAGAACACAGAAAGCATAAAGACAATTCAAAACATTTCTCATCCTCTTCGCTTCGTGCAACTTGGCAGGTGACTCCACATTAGCGCTATAACAGGCTGAGTTACATCTAAGTGTTAAAAATAAGTGAATGGAACTTGATAGAGAAGACAACAACACAATTGGTGAATTGACATTTTTTGGTGACACCTCCTCGTGTGTAGTCAACTGGTCAAACACAATGCTGTCGGCTTGTTGGGGAAGTAAACCTGCCTGCATTATGGTTGCCAAACAGTGCTTCGCTATGGTCTAAAAACTGACTAATGACATCTCATTACAAATTGGTGGCCCCTATCCACAGCCATGAGTAAATCAGGACATTCTGGGTACAGGTATGCAAACTCTGATTGACATCTAACGGATTCTGCCCAGTGAGACTTTATGATCTTATTTATGATGGTAACACTTGAATAATGCTATAACCAGAGAAATAGATTAAATTCAAAGCACAGGCTTTCCAGGGGCTTTTCCACAGGATGGAAATTAAGATTATCCCTGGAAGACAGTAATCAATCAAATATATTGTAAATAGCTGTCCATTTCTGTAATTGTGAAATCATTATTAATCTTTTATTTACAATAACAAGTCATAATATGTTCTTCTGTCTATCCTGACCCATCAATATTGGATCGCTCCTTCATATAGCATAGCAATCTCCATCGGTGTATGAATGTGTGTGTGAATGGGTGAATGTGAGGCAATCCTGTACAGCGCTTTGAGTGGCCAAAAGGTAAGAAAAGCGCTATATAAATGCAGTCCATTTACTATTTACCAAATCTCTGTGAACAACCGTACATTAAAATCTGCTACAGTAACTAATAGCTAACTGTAATAAAACGGTTGTGAAAACAAAACCATAACAAAACAAAAAAAAACAAATAGCTAAATATTAGGGCTGACTGGAACATAATTCAAGTCTAAAAATGTGAATTACTATGTCTCTCCTCCGTACTGTATATCAGTTTGCTGTGAGAATATTAGGCCTACATGGTCATAAGTTCTCCAAGCCATTAGATGGAGCCAATGAGCAGCTCTCAATGACAAAACAGGATAATACAGTGTATTCAGTTTATCAGTCTATCTATAGCCATCTTGCTGTGAAACACACAGGACAAAGTATGGCGTGATATTACAAACTGAACCTACATCTGCATAAGTAAACAAAACACACACACACACACACACACACACGACATAGCCAGGGTTAGCTTTACGTAAGGGTTCTGGGAAAGGGAAGGGGGAGGCATAAATATTGCATTTGAAAGAATGATAGACTGAGATAGAGAGAAAGAGAGAGAGAAAGGTGTATACCATTTTTTATTAGCATGAGACAAAAACTGACAGAAGAGAGCTAACTCCTCGGGGGCCTAAATGATAGCAGAACTTCTCCCATTAATGGACATTCTAACATTAATTAAATGTATATATAAAGTAAAAATGATATTATCAGTGCATGTGCACTGTGACAAATGTATGTCATTGGCCATGCTAACCACTATCATCAATTATTTTTATATTTCCGTAGTGACACAGCAAAAAGATGGAGATAAAATATAGAGACCAGTAGATGTCTCCCTCACCCTAATCTCCGAGTCACTTTTCAGCACACTGGTTACATTTGATTACAACAGTAAACGGCATTGAAGTGACAAGTAAAAGATGGATGGACTTTACTTAGATTAATTAATTAATGTCAAAACAATAGAATGCTACTCCTTGCAACTACAGCCACCAATCTTTAACTTAATATTTACATTAGCTTGCCACTATGAGATGCCTTCTTTATGTACCACATGTAAAGAGCCCTCCACCCTTAGTTTTCAAATTGTCCAATCAGCAACCAGTGGCTCATACTGTATATTAATCAATTAATTTCTCCAGAGTGTGCTGTTCAGCTCTTGGTGTGAGAGGAGCCTTGAATAGTAAACTAGTAAACTATTTCCAAAAAGATGAATATTTATGTTTCTTAGACATCAGGTGATCATACTGAATGGATGTAAAATCCCCCCATTGTCTTGGATAAATAAGCCACACATGCCAAAAAGATAGAAAATAAATGTTCCAAACTACAACTAGAAACGTGAACATATAGGTTCAAGTAAATATTTTATCCTTTTGAGACCTGACCAATAATTCTACCGAATTGTGAGTGAAGCTACATTTCTGGAGGCCATACTTAGATGTTCTAATACAGTAGTACACCCATAAAAACAACCCAATATCCCAAACAAACCCAGACACTACAATATGCTCCTCAGTCTCAATCTCACTGTGTTCGGTGCCATTCAAGCCCAGCACCCACAGAGAAAGGGGCAGGAGCAGAGCACAGCGTTCACCATGGGACAACTCGGTGCCAAGTCAGTTGGCAGAGGATAGGGCTTCTCTTGTGCTCTGCAGCAAAGAGGGGCAGCCATTCAAACTGTATAAAGCTTGTGAACACTACACATAGGCCTACCCACAAAATTAGGATTAACAGAATTTGAAACATTGCATCAAACACATAAATATTAGTATATTAATGAGACCGATGCCTCATTATGGGCAAAATCAAAAGATATCACTTTATACTGATAAAACTGCCAAGTGGACATTATGGCTACAGTATGTAATGTGGGGCACTTCTTTTAACCAACTAAATCAGTTTGTTTTCATCCCAAAAGGAAATAAAGAGAAATATGACTTACCTATTTAGTATAGAAGATCACACCACCAGTGGATGCATGCATAAGGAATAAAGGTTGGGGAGAAGGAAGACAGAAAACATTGTTTTTAGTTACCTTAAAATGCTTCCTACATTTAAACCTATGCCATGCAAGCAAACAATAGTCCTAACAAAGTTTGCTATGTTTGATTTTGTCAGAGATAAAATGCTGATACAGTGTGTATTAGTGAGTACTTGTTCAAACTGAAGATTTTGCTAAATATATAAGCCAAACAGATTTTGAAATTCAATAAACAATTACTGTAACCATGTATCTACAGAATTTCAATAGCGGATTGTGTTTTAGTAATGAAAGAAGGGTTAGGAAAGGCACAGAGACAAAATGCTTCATTGAGTAGAAATGAGGGTATCTTAGTGAGAGACAAATTTTTGAGGGTTGAACCTCAGTATATCAGAAGAGAGAAGTGTTCATTTTGTGAGGGAAAATAACTTCTCAAGTGATGGTTGACTCCTGTGTACAGTAGATCACACAGTCGGAAATTGAGAGACTTTGCTAAGATAAAGCTTAGATATCAATGAGACCGAAGCTCTCTTAGCCATGGAAACCAGAGTTTATATTCTTTTTTATAAATCCCCATATAAGAAGGCAGAATGTTGCCTGCCCACTGTGACCAACAAGTTTTCCGAGGGGAATTCCAGTATCAGACGATTTACATTTACACAGTGGTGCATATTTATGTGTTGATGTGCTGATTCTCACCTTTGCAGTGGAAATACCGGTATTAACCATAATCATAATCACTATATAATGTGACTTTTTAAAAGCACAGCATTACCCAAAGTTGGTCTATAAGACAACAAAAAGACTTTGCATGCTATATCGTAATTGCAAAAATGTAGTTTGGTGGAACCTTACGCTCCTCTTAACAGATTGTGTTTTTGTACAGAATTTTTGTTGATTGCTGTTTCACATTGGAAAGAGTAATTTGCAATTGCTGGCTAATTTAAAAGGCATTATTTAAATATGTGTGTAATATGGGAAAGTCAGTTACAATAGGCTGTAAACAAGAGACAGTATTCTGGATAATAAAGAAATAGACAGTTCTACCATAGATACACACAGAGAGATATAAATAAAATATATAAATAAAACCCAACATGTCCATGCAATTTGCCCATCCAAACTATATATACATATTCATTTCTTGTTGGCCTCAAACTCATTAAATGGTGAAAAGAGGATTTTTTTTACTGTAATGCCCAAAACAACTGGCATTGCTATAGCAAGTTAGCAATACTGCACATGTATCAATGTGTATCTATAGACAAACTGGCACTTAATATTAAGGGAGACTGCAAGAGCAAGCATAGGTAGGTATTAATGCTGTATTGAGTAGGATGTCACAGCAATAACATTGTTATAATAATGGCATTGTTATAATACCGTAATTTCCCGACAATTAACCACATCGTATATTAACCGCAGGTTAGTATTTTATGTAATTTTTAGAAATAACCCTGTCTATTAACTGCATCTGTGTACCGCAGTTTATTCAATGTTATAAATTAACTTAATAACGTTTTGTCATGACACCGGCAATGTGGAATATTGCATGCGTTATCAGATCACGAGCATATTCCAGAACCAGCGACACAAAAACCTCATTCCTCGTTTCGTACAGACTTTGAAACGCGGCGCCAGAATGTATGTGGATCCGAGAGGGCACGAGACGTGTTGTGGACTAATCTAGGGCCTTGAGCATCCAGTGGGCAACTGGTGGGCAGCGGGCCAGCGCTCAACGTGGACCGCGCGGCCACTGCTCAGCACCATGCTAAAGAAAATTAAATATAACCGCGTGGCGTACAAAAAGTAAGGATAGCTTTTTGTCAACAGAGTGGTAAGTAGCCTACTGTATGCTTTGTAGTAATATTAGTAAGCTTTGTTTGTGGGCCATCATGGAAACCCATGGAAAATATGTGGAGTGCGAATGAATCAAGAACACGCGGCCGCCCGTCTCTAAGATACAGTACAATCGGATATAATATTTTAACTTTTGAGGTGGCGGCGCTGTCATAAAATTAAAAAAAAATGTAATCACGTTTCACAAGCTTTAACCGTACGGGTAGCCTACCAGACCATACCAGACAGAGAATGCGTGAAATAGGCTGACATGTTTATTAGACATAGCCAAACGTTAATGATGTAAGAAAATGCACAACTTACATGCATATCAAATTCACCACATGTTGTCTTAATTCATAAATAAAGTAGGCTAGGTTTATTTAGAGACTGTTAATACATCTATCTTTTGGTTTATCTTCATTTTTTGTTTACTTTTCTGTTCTCATGATTACCTCAAAACCAGCCGCATCGCTTCCGTGAATCTGCAGTAGATTTGCCTTTTACATGAGAGGCTGGCAGGACGGAGATTGGCATGCCAATTCCCATGTGAAAAGCCCTCTACCGTGTAAGATTGTCCTACTACCATAGCAAAAACATTTTTTGGATGTATAATTAATATTCCCGGACTACCTTAAAAATATTAATAAAAATAGCCCAATGAGAGAAAAACCCCCGTGTATGGACTGCATCCGAGTATTAGCCGCATAGCAGCCGACAGTTTGTAAAATCTATGTATTAACCAACGTTAATAGCCGGGAAATTACGGTAATGGGAAAGACATTGAAATAGCCAGGCAGTGAGATTAAACAATGGGATTTATCAGTTTGTCTTTGTGGCGTTACACTTTTCATTGGTAGTAGGGCCCGACAAAATACTACATTTTAGTTTCCAATGCCAATAGTTTGGATGAAAATGTCTAAATATGTATAAATGTGTTAACTTGTGTAGTGTTTAATCAATTGAGTAATAATGTGGACAAAGGGAGGAAAAATGTTTCTTGTGTATATGCAAAGAGTACTTGTAGACTGTATTCCAATTACAATTGATCTGTCGGGCCCTAATGATAAGACACATTTCTATAAACAACAAGCTTGAACACCAGTCCTGGTAGTGTCCTATTGACAGAGAGCCATGCAATTAAGTCATACACCCCAACCCCCTACTGACAGCAACAGTCTTTCCCCTCCAATCCTACTCTGCAATTTAGCTCTAGCCCTTTTTTGCATGATAATCTTCCCTGGAGTTCACCAACCTTCCAGCAGGGAGAGCTGTGGCAGCGAGGAGTCCTCTGAGTGTGCTGGACGAGAGTGCGGGGCTGTAGGGGCGATGGAGGGTGGGAGAGTGACACTTGAGCTAGGGGGCATGGTTGCATTTGCAGTGAGAGTAGCTTCGCTTTTCACATGGGTGTCTGAGAGGGTATGGGCACAGTCTGAACCTGTGGCGGGGGTGACTGCAGATCTAAGGGGACTTAATACAGTGGCTGATGCTCCAGGCTTAATAAGGCAAGGTGATGCCTCCCGAATACTGGGAGCGTCAATGAAGCTAGGAGTAGCGCTACAGGATGTTGGGGTAAGCAAAGGGACAAAAGGTTTAGCATCCGGGTTTAGGTCTGATCCAACCGGAGTTGCTGGACAAGGCTGAGAGCCAGCACCGAACAAACAGGAAGTAGGAGGAACATCTGCCGTGTTCTTGGTGGGATGGGTTTCTGGCAAGGTTGTCTTGGTATGGGAAGCAGTTACATGGGAGGGTGTGTTAGTGGTGGGGGTGGCCGTCTGGGAAACAGGAGTGGAGGCCGGAGGGGTCTGGAGGACAGAATCCAGGAAGGAGAAGGTCTGGGACACCGGGCTCAGATTGTCCCCTGATATTAGCTCTAAGCTCCTGCTAGCGACCACCGCTAAGCTATCGCCGGTGGCTGCAAAACCAGCACTTGCGTCTGCTCTGCCGGCAGAAGAAAATGTTGTATGGTTAAAGTAATTTGCAACATTCCCCTCCTTAGCAGATATCGCAAACTCATCCACACACATGGGCTCGTAAGAGCGGGGTGACGGTTCGGGCGTGGAGCTGGTAAAGGTAGTGGGTGTGTTTGACAGGGCCGAGGATGAAACAGGACTGGGTCTGGTATCGGTGTAAAGCTCCATCGCTTTGGAGTCAGATGGGCAGGAGCCGGTGGCTGCTGCCCAGCTGGGAGCTACTGCGGCTGGGGCCGGGGACGCTGGCGACTGGGGCGCTCCCCACTCCTCTGGAAGTCTCATTCGACTCTTATTCTTCCGCCCCCTCACCCGCCCCCCTCCTCCCCTCCCTCTAATCTCAAACTCCCATCTTTCCTCCTCCTCTTCGTCATCATCCTCCTCTCCGCCTCCCCTCTCCTGCGAGGAGGCCGAGTTCATCCTCCCATGGCTGTCTGGTTGGCCGTTGTTATTTGCCAGTTCCTGTCTATCCAGGAAGTCGTAGACCTCATCGCGGCTCCTCCGTTTCTTCTTCCTCCTCCTCTGCTGCTTGGAGACATCTCCCCCTGGCCCACTTCTTACTGGGCTCAGGGGTTCTGATGTGGAGGAAGTGGGGCTGCTGTCATCCAATGAACCGCTGGGAGAGAGGGCGGGAGCTGCTGGGGGGAGGGTTTTATAAGTGTAGGAACCAATCATACACTGTAAATATCAAATGGAAGCTACGACAGGCACTTAACCTTCCTGGTAAGGGATGCTAAGCTCTGCCTTAAAAGCTTAGCAGCTCGTTTAGAGATAATTATTATAGATACGTTTCACCAGAATTCAGGCTGTTTTCCATACTTAATCAGTTGGAACTTCATCGCCAAATGGAAGGTTTTACAAATACTGTTAATGCTGACTAAACTGCAATATTTTATATATATATGGAAGTCAAGATGGTTTTATGTACATTACATTTATTGAGGGAAATTCAATGATGTTGTGTGTTACTCAAGCAGTAGATTGGGTGTGATTCTCTCTGACATTCACAATAATCACCATAACCGTATTAGTCGAAAGGTCAACAGAGTAGAATCCCCCATGTGTTTGAAGCAGGCAAAATAGTGGAGCAACGCTGTACTCACACACATACTGGTGAACTGAATGCATCTAAGCAATGGAGAAACAACAATCTGATTAACCTCAGCAAGAAAAGGCAAATCAAGTGCACTAATAGTTAGGGGTCTCGCATTTATGGCAAGCGAATACAGGCAAGCATTCATGATAGAACACAAGGAGCAAATCCTCAATCACCATTTACTACGTAAATAAAATGCACTCCAGGGAAGCAGAGATTGATTGTGTGCCTCAGAAACGTATCGCCGAGATGTTTTATCACAGAAACATCTCGTTTTATGGTATCACAATAATAAATTACTTTGGCCTGTACATATTCCTCTTTCATCTGCCATTTTGAGTGAGTATGTTTTACTAAGGAAACATTATTCATTACAGTATTAAAAAATTTGAATCAATTGTACACTATTAAAGTGCACTGTCTGGCAATAATACCAAAGTTTCTCACAAAACACACAACCGGAGGTCTGATCACACCCCCTGAGCTGGGCGTGACAGTGTATTATATTAAAATGGGCTGTCTGGTACGAATTCACTTTCAAATGCCTGACTAAATACTAAATAACAACAATGTGAAGATGTCTTATTCAACAGCTCAAGAAAATGAACGCTTACACATGCAATTAGCATTAGCATTTGTGTTATGCATACAGAAACAATGACACATATGCATGCTTTAAATACACTAGCATTAACATACTGTATAAATGGGCAAACATTCAATTCAATCAAAATAATAAATCTGACATTGTATAGGCTACAATGTCACTTTGTGTGTGTAATGAGGTCATCACAACTGGTTTAAGCCATTCGTTAGGATGCAGTATCTCTCAATTAAAAGTGCAGGCAAGACAAGGACAAGGAGACATATGGGAAATGAAAGATGAAAATACTATTTCTGGGTGGCCTCCTCAAGCTGCATCTTTGTAATCACTCACCCATTGCTGCACTCTCAATAGTGTCCATGAAAAATAGCAATGTAAAAAAGGTGCATTCGCTACTAAATGTGGCACATTGCCCTTGCACAGCTAAGTGAACTGCTCCCAGAAGAAGTAAACCAGGGGTATTATCATTCATATTTTATGTTATATAGGGCATTTGAAGGCAGGGAATCTTAATTTAAATACAAAGAACATCTCAGTCGTTTGCGTAACATCTTACAACCACCCTACAAAGGTGTAGTACACTGCTTCAGCCATGTAGCTAACCATTATGTAGCAACCCGTTTATAACCCGATCTGGCTTTTATAGCAGGCCTATCTTTAGTTTTTCCCTATTACCAAAGGGAAAGTTGGGCAATAAACATCACCTGGCTGACAGAGTTTCTATCTTTAATGAGCCATAATTAACGCAAAAAGACCCTGCAGACATTGAGGAGGTTCTAACAGTTCAGTTGAGGAATTACAGTAATGTGCTTGAAATTAAACCTGACCATTTTTCTGATATACAGGCTACTCAGGCTACTGATCTATATCTATGTATACAGTTCACTTCTCTTTCTCCCTATTACAAAATTGTAATATTAATGGTTTTGCTCTCATTATCCACACTGTCACACAAACAATGCGTGACCATGTCCAACCAACCATGACAAGCCTCATAAACACTTTGGCAATCTCCAATAATCACCTGACCTGACCCGTCTGTTCCTGTATGTCTAATACAACCAACCCCTCCTGGTACCTGTGCAATGGTCCATAGACAAGATTCCAGAGCCACTGGTGGAAAATGGTGCACTGGGTTTAAATGGAGAGCTATTACTGGTGGTGGTAGCAGTTTTGGAGTCCAGAGCAGAACCCATTCCCGGGCTGGAGCCCGTACTGGACTGGAAGGGGGGCAGGCAGGACCCCGTGCCCATGCCACTCCCTATGTGACCCATACCCAGGTTGGCACCACCCATGCCAGGCTGGGAGAACCCTGAACAGGAGGAAAGGAGCAACATATGCAACATATCAACAGCAGTGAAATGGCCTAACAAGGGTGTTGTGACCATCACAGGTAACATTTTATTTCAGAGAAGCACTGCTGCTGCATGTAAGACACGGCTTGTGTCTGGAAATGTTTCCAGAAATGTTAGCTGGGAGGATCCCTGGAGAGGAGAGGAGAGGAGAGGAGAGGACCAATAAATGAGGCTGTCCTGCTGCTGTTCTTGGTCTGTAATTCCTCCCACCCTGCTCATAGAACCTAGAGAGAAGAAGAAGAAGTAGACAAAGAAGCAGAAATAGAAGAAGAAATCATAAAAGAAGTGGAAGAACGAGAAGGAAGAAGAAACAGAAGAATACAGTATGAAAAGAATGGAGGGCAGGACAGAGACGGGAGACCAAGAAGCCCAGAAACAACACGAGGCAGAGAAAGTGTGTTACGTGTCAGGATCCAAGAGGGATGTAGCAGCCAACACACCTCCAGGCTTGTTGGCCTAATCAACAATCTGTCCTAAGCAGTACATGGAAGCAACAAGCCCCAGGACAAAGACCAGAGACGATATGCTTCTCTTTTCGTTTGAACGCATCTACCTGTGAGTAGAGGCTCTAAGTTGAATTAAAATACGTTGACTGGTGTACCGCTGCTCTACGTGTGTGCTCTGTTCCCAGCAACCTGAGATTAGGGACGTCCAGGACATACGGTATGTCGGTGTGACGAGAGGGGAGAATACAGTGGGGCGGGTGTCAAAGACAGGTAAAAAACAAAGAAGCTACTAGTTGACATTTTCCTTATGCAACTACGGAGGAGATTTCCAACGAATTAAGTAAATTGACTGTTTTCTTGTATAAATTGATATACAGTACATACCGATACATATAAGCCATGTAGAACTAAACTGTACTAACTAACAAGAAGTGGGGGATTATACAGTATTCACCCATAGTGGAGGTTTAGCTCTATGTACAGTATATAGCTGTCTAACTCCTGCAGCTCCAGCTGGAGATGGAAAATAGCCTCACCAGAGAGGTAGTCCGAGCCGAAGGAGTGCTGTCCAGGAGGGTCCTGGCGTCCACCTGATGACATCATCGATGACATCATCCCTGACCCTGAGAGAGATAAACAGCTATATATAGTCTCAGTTGCAAATGACAATTCATAAAATGTTAACGAACATAGAGTTATTGTAATGGTGAGGTCAGCAATGGTAAGCTAATAAACTTTTGTCCATGTGTCCGTTCTGTGTGTGTGCTGCCTAACGCATGTCCATAGAGACATTACTAACCATAGAAAACAAGAGAAAGAAAGAACAGCCAATAACTAATAATACAATGAGTGCTAATGAAAACTAGGGATGTTCAGTCATACAGTCTTGTGGTTTGGAGACATTGCCATACTGTGGGTGATGTCTTCCTATTGAAACCTCGGTTTCTGCCTGTCAGATAACTGATCCCAATGTGATTAGCTCTGCAAGCAGTCAGGATGATAGCAATCTGATCTCAGTATGCGCTGCTTGTACATTAACATGTTGTTGACATTTTGTTTTGCTTAATTAATGTGCGACTTGAAAAACATTTTCATAGAAAACATTTCACAGTTGTGTCCTATGAATAAAGCAGCTACTCTACACCTTCAATGATCCTCTAATTACAACATGTTGCAAATAAATGTATGTTGAATATAATTGAAAATCAATTAAAAAAAAAAAAATTTTTTAAAGAGAAAAAGAAAAAATCTTACAGGACATTTCAACAAAACATTAGTATTCTTGTACCATCAGCAAATACAAAGCAAAGTCCATTAATTTGCTAATGGTACAACTGTTTCCCCGAGGACATAATCTGCCTTTGCTTTGCGATGGTGACTTTGTGTCCACATTTTAATGTGATCATGTAAGTGGTGATGGCGCAGAAACAAGCAACAAGTATGATCATCTCTCAGTGTGACATTTGCTGTTAGTGGAAGTGTCCGAGATGATGTATGTGATTCAGACACACACACACACACAGTTTTTAGTCTAACCAGCTGTACTGTTTCACATGCTAGTAATGTAATTTGAAGAATATTCCATGTTGGCATTCAAAATGATCCAAATCAATAAACCAGAATTATCTCTAAAGATATGTTGGGTATATGTAAATTATTGACTATACTTTCATTTAGATTTGAGTGGTCACTACTGTAAGTAGTACCCTCTGAAATGGAAGCTAATTTATTTCAGCCAAGTTTAGCATTTTTATTTTGTCGGACTAGTGCTTTACATATCAATGAATTGATTACTTTATATTAAGATGTAAAAAGACAATACATTATATAGCTAAAGTTATAACTATATAAGCATTGTGTTCTTTTTCCTTTTAATATAACAGATGGAAGCCATGTGTGTCTCTGTCCAAGGTGCTGCAACAGTGGTGATTTCTTTTTCATAATAATGAGATTGTGAATATTATTTCCCAAATATAGTAGTATTTTGACAGTTTTGGCACTGGGCCAACAACAGTTACCCCAGAATAGAATACTAAGAAACACACACACACACACACATATACAAAGATGTACAAGCCTGACCACACAAATGAAAAGAAGCGCCCTCCCACACACACAAACTGCCAAGTCATCATGGGACCCGCTGGCTGGAATCAACATGACCTCTCTCTCCATCACACCACTCACGCTGCTGCTCTCCTCAATCTTTCCATAGATTATTCATAGCATACTGTGTATACTATGAGTCACACAATACATCATAAACCCTATAAACATTATAACAAGGGCTGTTTGTCTCCATTTCTCCATGTTCTTTTGTGTCTATTTCTCTCTCACTCGTCCCCCTAGCTGTCTATCGGCATTACACTGATGTCTGTGTATGTTTTCCTCCAGGCCACACTTCGATAGCCCTATTATTATGTAGTTGGTTACATAGGGATCCCATGTATTACTCATGCACAAGGGCTCTCAATAACCAGAGGATACAAGCGAGACAGTCATCTGCTTCCACATCAGACTGGGAACCTCTAAAGTAAAAACCCTACATCAGAGAACTGTCTGGTCCAATCAGTGTCCAAGTTCAGCTGGTGCTGGATCAGATCATCATGCCCACAAGAGTCTTGCTCTATTGGTTGTCGGTGGTCATTTGCTAGCAACGTTTGTTGTTATGATTAGTTGCCTGTGGTCCAATTGCCTGCATGCTATTTGATTGACACCTACAGTATTATTGGCACCATATGGTCATTGCCTAGCAATTTCCCAGCCTGATATGTAAAGTAAAGCAAAAAGTGGAGGTGGAACTTGGGAAAATCAGAATGCTCTATGTGAGCCTAAAGCTATAAAGGGAGGGGGAGGGGTAGAGGGGGAGGGGTAGAGAGGAATGTGTAGTTGGTTGTGTACTGGAAGTACCTATAGTCTGATAGCTAATTTGACCTTCCTGTTGGTATCGCTATCTGTGTTATAGTTTGTCAGCATGTTTCTCCTTTTAGTATTGCAATGTGCGTTTATGCAGTGTATGTATTTCTATTTAAATAACCAGAGATGTGTGCGATTGCAGATACTGGTGTCTCGAGCTGTGGTACATGCATGTGATTGCAGCATTCTCTCTCTCTCTCTCTCTCTCTCTCTCGTGAGAACTGCAGGGAGGCGTATCATGATTCAGGAATTAGCTTTATCCGGTAGACTGCAGTATGATGACTTTAATCATAAAATAAATAAAAGAAAATAAAAGAGACAAAGAAAAAATGGAGAAAGAGAGAATCCCTATGTTAGTTAGCTTTGTTGACTGGTGTCATTTCTGACATGCACCCTGCCAATCACGCTAGAAATGTCAAAATGTCAGTCATGTCTGCTGGGTGCATGACAACACTCAACATAAATAGACAAGCATGCAGTCATATTACCTCCCATTGTTATATTTGTGAAGTAACAGGAAGTAATAATCCTTAACTTATTCACATAACCCCTTTGGGTCTACATAAAGGGGATGTGTTATTTGGTACCGCACATAAAGCTAGAATAGTATAATAGGCAAACAATCCGGGACAGGGACTGAAATGAGGTGCGCTAATATTTGGAGAACTGAGGCAAACGCATTTTCTTTTAACGTTAACGCGTTAACTCAAAGCAATCAGAGGACAGCTGCAGCTCAATGAATGCACCTCACATGGCAGGCTAGCACACTGCCGATCAGTTTAAGCAGCATAATATGAGAGCACAGACACAACAGT
Organism: Amblyopsis hoosieri; assembly: GCA_027564755.1. NCBI lineage: Eukaryota > Metazoa > Chordata > Actinopteri > Percopsiformes > Amblyopsidae > Amblyopsis > Amblyopsis hoosieri. The sequence goes on from JAODUE010024629.1 coordinate 16,736, forward strand.
GCCATAAGTGAGTCACCGAGTACAGCAAACAGACAGTGGCTAACACATTCTGGTCTGTCTGCCTGAGGTTGTGTTGCCATTGGTGACTGTTCAGTACCAAGTACCAACTGATCTGTCATCGCCACTTCAGACTGACCAGCAGATTTCTGATTCACATTTCATGTCACATGTCACATGTCATAAGAGAGTGGCATCCACTAGGGTAGATGAAAAATTACTTGGTATGCAATCTAGTCCTAGCATTAAGAACACCTTTGTTGATGAATCATTTTGAGTTGCTCTATTATTTCTACCACTCTCTAATGACTTTTTAAATTGTAACACTTGTATCATCATCCTACATCATTATGAAAAGCTCATCTGATGAGCACCCAGAATTTGAAACATTGCGATATACGTATAAAAGACATTCTCAAAGCGCTATTTCCAGAAACCACCATACAGTATGTGAAAAGCATGTGGTGATACTGGGGTGAGAAGAAGCAACAACAAGACCCTTTTCTATCTACAGTACAACAACAAAGGCATGTCATAATCATCTCCGAGAGCCTTGTGTGTATTTGTCAGTTCCTCGGGAAACGTTTGCGGCGGGGCCAAATCTCTCCATGGCCTGCTGTGTGTTCACCATTGCAGGCGCTGGTGCTGTAGGGTCCTTGGCACCAGCCATGCTGCTTACTGTTTACCTTCGACGTGGCACAACCTGACAGCTGGGCTAACACTCAACTCAGCTGTACCAGGCCGCGCCATTGGGCCAGGCATAGATGTGTGAGTGTGTGTGTCATGATGATGTTAATGGGGATTGTAACAATTCTAATACAGCATTGTTTCAGGGCAGTCAGGAGAGAGAGAGAGAGAGAGAGCGAGAGATAGCGAGAGATAGCGAGAGAGATAGAGAGGCCTAACTAGAACTAAAGAGAACTAATCTGTTCTAATGTATACAGTCTATCTAGTTGCATTGGTGCTGATGCAGCATTATTATATTAAAACAAAGCTGACGACAATTAAAATTAGTTGGGAGCCTCGGCCAGGCCTCTGAAGAAAATTACAAATAATTTCAGTGGCCATCAACCTTAAGACAGAAAATAGAATAGAATAGAATAGGATAGAATAGAATAGAATAGAAAACACACACCTCATCCACCTCACCTCTTAAAGTGAGCACACCCTGCATGTGTTTCTCTCCTCTAACAGCCATCAACCTCAGTGCCAACGTGTCTTTTTCCTCACCTTAAACTCCAAATTGTCCCCTTATGGCTCTCTCCCATGCCCATGTTCCTTGAATTTACTGTTTAAATTCAACACATTACACAAGCGAGACTGTGTAATGTCAAACAAAAACTCATTTAGTGTGTCCACAAAAGCAAAACACTCAGACGCTAACTAGTTATTTTGAAACCGTTTGTGCCGGTAGGAGTTCATTGATGATTGATGATAGTACATGGCCATAACACTGGGTAGAGCATTTATAATGATTGGCAGTATTTGGCCATTTATAAAAAGAGATACCATCTGTTTACATGGAGTTCGTACCTCCATCCTTCCCTTTCCCTGCTGCGTCTTACCAGTCTTTGAGTCCTTCCCATCCAGTAGGGGGCGATAGTCACTCTTCGTCACGGATTCTCCCACCTTGTCATCGTAGCTCTCCTTCTCCAGTGCGGCCACAAAGTCCCTCTTCAGGTGGCCCTCGCCCGGCGCTCCACCAGGCACTGTGCCGCCCCCGGGACCCCCACCCACTCCGCCCAGGGCATCTCGAAGGCTCAGGTCCATGGTTCTGTGAACCAGAAGAGAAACATTTTCTTTATTTTGTGTTAAATGAACCCTTTCCCTTCACTTTGTGTGGAGCATAAAACATGGCCGTGTGCACAGCTCTGCTATCTACACTAAAGATACAGACATAAAGGGAAGTCGAATGAGAAAAGAAACGGCACAATATTGTTTGCTCTTCTTCTACTGAGTACAGACGCAACACACAGATACATTTCAATGTGTCTTTTGTACCTTAGACAAATAGATACTCTCGGGTACCACATTTGAACTTAAGAGCTGCTCTCCGCTAGTCTGGCTCCGCCCGACTATGCTCTCAGCTCAATTCACTTATCTGAGATTATAGTCTTGTACACATTAGTGTTTAAATCACAGCCACCCTGCTGGCAAACTGATCAGCGTGGGTTGGTGAGATGACGTCGAAGTCAAGCGTGTGTCGAAATGGTGGTAGTCTGGTAGAGTTAGATGAGGCGATCAGAACAGATGTAGCAGCATCACAGATTTGTTAAAGGCTGTGCAATAGTTTCAATACAGACTGACAGTGGATGCTCTAGTCTCTACTAACCACTAGAGGATCAACAGAAATCTTACAGGAAGAGACCAGTTTGAATCAGACAAGCTGCAACCATTTCCATAGTCCTAATTTTAAGACGTTAAGTACCATATGCTCTTGGCATGCAACAAATCAAAATACATTACAAATAGCAGCTTTATTAACGTTACACTAAAAAGCTGAGGCTACAGTAGCAGCTAAGCTTTTTGATATTTGTGTTATGTATAGTATGGTTGTATAGATCTCATTTAACTGCAGGGGAGACTAAATCAGCTTTTATCACATCAATAATAGGCCAAAAATATCCAATCATCTGGTAAGTGCCTTGACCTCAATGTCAGAGAGAGAGAGAAGTGAGAGAGAGAAATATGTCATGATAATCACCGGTGTTCCCTTCCTGTATCTCATTACCTATGTCATCTTATTGACTAGCATTGGAAAGGGTAGCCTATTGCTCCTAGATGCATATTGTAGGCGTATCCTATACGTCATCAATATTTTCACAGGAATGTTGTATTATCTCTCTGTCCTTACAAATGATGTCAATTTTTGCATGTTATCTAAATATGTTTTTTTGACTTTTGCTAAACTTAATACTCAACATATTCACAATGAGAGCCTCTGTAAACCGTTTCTCAATACTTGACTAGTGTGACCCTGGTACAATCTATTTTTTTTTCTATTTTTTTCCCAGTTTATTTATCCTTCCACCAACTCTACCAGTGAACAAACCCTCATTGTCCAGAACCGCACACTAATGTGTAGACACATACAAATACTAACACACACACACACACACCATGTCTTACCTAGCAAGAGAGATGGTACTCATAGTAAAGTGATAGTATTCCTGCAGTGGGACTGTGGGCCATTGTTCCATTGTTTTAGAGGACAACATACAGTACGCCATCTCACATTCTCTCTCTCTCTCTCTCTCTCTCTCTCTCTCTCTCTCTCTCTCTCTCTCTATCAATAGTTGAATATCCACTGATATTCTGAACTATCCCTTCCTGCCACTTAAATTAACACATCTTACTCTGTTGAAATCTCATCCATGATAATTGCTGACATAATTTAATAAGAACTTTTACTAACAAACTATGAATCTGTTGAGTTGATCACTGTTGATTTGATTCATATTTTTATAATTGCCACACCTTTATCATCACCACTATAATGTGTTCTAGTGTAGGTTGTGTTAAAAAACAAATGTATTATTGCAATATGAATCCATATGATATTTCAATATCCCAATATTTCAAAATGTTGGTAAATTTTTTGGATGCAATTTTTTGAAAAATGTAAATGTAAAATTGCAAAGTAAGGGTGAAATAATAGGTCCCTGACTCCCCTTGACTTTATTTTTATTTAAATTGTACCCTTTCCCGAACAGAAGAAACAAAACAAATGCATAACATTTGGAAACAATTGCAAATTTGCATCACCCCTTTAAATGTTTATATCGTGAGTATACTCCTACAATGAATTGTAGGGATGGACCAGAATATTAGACTATTGTGATTTTCTTTTGATGTGTATACTCAAGTTTTTTTGTTTGTTTTTGTTTTGCATACATATTTGCCCTTTGATCAGTATTTTCTCAACAAAAAAAAAATCCATGTATTAACTGGTTTGGTCTGTAAGAAGAGAGGCGGGGTCTACTTTCAACACAGACTGCCACTGGCTATTGGATACTGTGGAGAGCTCTTATTGGTTCTACTGAAGTGTCCATCGCATGCTCAGACAGCAGCAGCTATTTTCAGAGCCCACGCCCTGCTAACATTCAAGCTAGAGTAATACAGAATAGCCTATATGGAAGATTACATCTTTAAGATAATATGAAATTAAAGCAACAGCAGTCCGTGCAGACAGAATTTATTAATCTAATAATGTGTTTTGGACAAAAAAAAAATTCTGGATTGGATTGTGTAGACCTTTGCCAATGTAACTATTGTTTTTTTTACCGTTATCAAATGGTAGACTATGTAGGCCTATTATAGGTGAATACATGAGTCTTCATAGGTGAGTGGTTGCCTCAAATATTAAGTACTATATGTTGGTCTGACAAATGTCACTGCAGCTGGCTATGTAGAGTCATGTGCACAAGCCCGGAAACAGTCCTGACTGTTAGCTTGGATCTTTTAACACTGGCATTTGGCATTTCTCCAGTTTGTTCGGTACAAAACACACCAGAGTAAGGAATAGTATACTGTTTGAGAAAATAATGTGTAAAAAGCTTGCAATGATCTATGTGTATACCGATACCATAATATTAGAGGTATTATGATGTAACCAGAGTGTGAGGGGTGTAAGGAACATCTGACAAATTCTGAGAGATTAAAAAATATTGCTTGACCCACAATCCCTTGTTCTAAAATCGACCACACTCTGTGCTACTCTAGCCCACTCAATCCCACAGTCTGCTGTGTAATCATCCCCCAAAACAACACCCCCCAACCCTTACACAAACACACACACACATGCACGCACAATTTACAACTTGGCAGGATATAAAAGGGACATTACTGTGCCTTCTAAAATGAAACCAAACCAAAACCTGCTTTTGAGAGTCGTGTTTATGTCAACCATCAACCAAATTGAGCTATTTTAAAATATTTTCTCCCCTCATTGTATCCCACTGAAAATATATTGTAGCAATATTGAGTCTTAATTAATACACTGCTATTCATTCAGCAGTTGGGGCTCACCAGAAGAAATAAGAAAATACTACTGTCACTGCAACAGAAATAAAGTATATGCATGGATTTAAATATTAATATTTCAGTAGTTCTACGTTATATCCAATAAATACCAAAAGGGCTGGTACACAACTGCACAAAGTAAGTATTGGGACAAACAAAGATAGGTAAGATATTATTTTTTATTTTCAATGCAGCACACAATGTAACAGAAGAAAAAGCTACCATCAAGCCTAAATAGTGTAGCCTATATGTTACCAACAATAAAGTAGATATGAACATAGTACAATAGACTGAGCAAACATTTGAGCTATAACTGTGACAATACCCTGAACTGAACATTAAATATTTGTTTCTAATGAGCAAAAAGATTAAATGTGAGGACCTTTGTTCAGGATTTACAGCACTGCAATGAGGAAGTTATTCCATCCAGCAGGTGCCGGTGAACCTTTTGTTGACCACAAAATACTATCCTATAAAATCACCCTGAATGATGACTTGGTGGCAGCAAACACTAAGGAAATGGACTTGATGCAACAGTAACCTCAGGAATAAAATGCCAAAAGATTCAGAACTCCCTTCAATTCATTAAACTAGACTAACTACATACCAGATGTGAGATTCTCAAGCCACTATAAAACTGTGATATCTCAATGTGTATTCACACTTTACAGGGAGGACAATTGAAGCCCAGCATAGCATTCAGTAAAATGCTTTTCTGTACGTTTTTTTGTCTGTCTGTAAATAGCAGCTCTGCCTATACTTGACACACACTGCTTCTGCGCTAACTGCACAGTTCAGAGAGAGTTCAAGAGGAGAGACAGCAAACAACATTGCCATTAGTAATGGCAATGACTTAGGCAGTATGTAGGATAGCTGTGTAGATGACATGGATGATTCATAAATTAGCTTTAGCCAGTGTCACTCCAGCAGTCAAAATCTACATTGGAATATTTACCGTATAATAGAGGTGATGTTTTCTTATTGGGGGAAAAAAAACTCTGAATACATCCATATCCTGTAGTTACAGTTAAAAATAATTTAAATTAAAAAGATGATATAATAAAATTGTTATGTTGAAAACAGTCTAGGTTGGTCACTATGGGATGAGAATCCTGCCACAATTCGAAACCGAAAAAATAAGGTTTGAAAGGTCGTAACTTAGAGTGTGAAACC
>JAODUE010024650.1:0-22923 GCA_027564755.1 Amblyopsis hoosieri
TATGCTAAATTATCGGAGTGAGTACAAGTTTATTATTGGAAATGGATCAAAAGACCCGGGGCTAGTACAAAAAGACCTGGGGCTTAAGCCCAGGAAGCCCATACCTAACGACGCCACTGCTCTTGACATTGGTGCTGTATCGAATTGCAAATACCGGTATGGCTGTTTTTTGGTAGCTAATTTAGGCTGTGCATCCCAACTTTTACCAGACGAAGGCATAATCAAAAATATATCAACAAAACAATGCCATATCATTACCAATTTTATGAAGCTTGGTAGGCCTATATATTTTCAGCAGCTGACAGCTTGGATGGTTTGCCGTGGCTGCACAGTTAGCTAACAAACATTAGCTAGCTTGTATTCAGAGTCATTTTGGTTTTATTTACTTTCCTAAAATAATGGATATACTGCATGACACAGGAAGTCGGATGCCTTGATATTTTGATTATCTGAAGATGCCTTTGTTATTTGGATTATCTGAAGATGCTTGCTATTTGGATTATTAGATCGGGAGTTTTCCCGGAGCAGGTAGGAACCATTAGGACTCCTGAAACGTCCTGTTAACACTATAACCGCCAAGAATCTCTGTATACCGAAAACCGCCAATGGGTCAAATTTACCCGTGTGCCTAGATGCTGTGTTTCTAGTTCCAAAATGTACGCCGTCATTGTCTTCTAAAATTAGTTTGTTTAATTGTCTGTGTTTTGGTGCTCTAGTTTTATAATTATGGTCTAACTGGGCGTCTTCAAGAACACGCAAATATAGGCTATTCATGGAAGCATCCAAGATTAAAGATCCAACTTGTTAGGCATGTCGGCTAACTTAAGATAATGCTAGCGGCACTTCGCTGTAGTCGGGAACAGATGTTCATCCACGCTAATAGTGTCTGTAACATAAAATGCAGTTTTGTATGAATCTCCCCCACACTTCAGTCATGATCGCAAATGTGTCTGTGGTGTACCCGCATCGCGCATCGTCTCCTCCTTATCAGCAGAAAGGAAATGCAGGGTCTCCCGAAATCGGTTACTTGACAGCAATGAGATGAGAAATGTATTGAACCATTGCTCGAACCAGAAACTTTCCATCTCTCACTGTTCTTTCCCCAGAATACAACCCTCAAATAGAAGCGCTTTCAACTATTGACAAGTGTCACACCCGAAGATGCGCCGTACGTTACACGCTGTGCGCACTTCAGCCAGTGGACTTACTGACTGCAACATCAGACAGACAAAGCTGTTTCTTCAAATGTTATGCATTGTGTGTGATGTGTTGCCAGATGACCCTGTGAGAATATACTGTTATGAATGATGTAAATATCGATCACACACGTGTGTACCGTCACCTAGCAACATATAATGTATAAAAGACGGCTGCGCAAAAATAAGAAACCTGCCGAAAATAAATGCATTTTGATAACCGGTAAATTTGACCCAGTGTGGCGGTTATAGGTATAAATGCCCGTGTTTTTAATCTAGATTCATCTTGACTATATTGAACAATACGGAGTGCAACGCAACACCATTTTAGGAAAAGTCAAAGACTGGGGAACTTCAATATGTTATTAAAACAGAGTTATGTACAATTGGATAAACCTCCACTGGTAAAATTTACCCCGTGGCGGTTCTAGTGTTAATATGGCTAAAATATTATGTGTGTTTGTATTCTGTGGTCCTGTATTCTTATTAGGCCTATGAATATTTTCCCTCTGCGCTATTGTAGCCTATACTGCTGATGCCTTCTGCCTGTTGTAGGAATAGGCGACTGTTGTTTATGCAGATATGATGGTTTAACGTAGCTGTATGTCCGGTTTTACTTTACTTTTGTACTGCAAATATTACACACTTATATTTAGAAAATGGAGCAACATTGAATCAAAAGTTGATTCAATGTTATGCAGATAACGACGCTAACCCTTTGGATGGCAGTATACTTCTCAGTTGTTTTGCTTGATGCCTGAGCAGTTTTCTTTTGTTTTGTTACTTTACAGCTGTCAACTGAAATGCAACCCATGACTAAGAACCTTCTGTCTAGTGGTGGTTCAGCCAAGCAGATAGATTATCTCTCTCTCCCTCTGTCTTCCTCTCTCTCACTTTCTCTCTCTCTCTCTTTGTCTCTCTCCCTCTCTCTGTCTCCCTCTCTCTGTCCCTCTCTCTCTCTCTGTCTCCCTCGCTCTGTCCCTCTCTCAGCACTTCACAGTGAGACTGTGATATCACAGTGTTCACCAGACGACCAACTGTCGTGCTCCTGGGTGCTGCCAACGGACCGTGTGAGACAGAACCATGACTCACCCTGAGCCACTCTCACGTGTGCACATGTGCGTGTGTGCACGTGTGCATGCGTGCGTGCACGTGCCTAGGGCGTGTTGAACGCTGAATGTCCGCCCGCTGTATGTCAGCTTTGGCAGTGGTTTGGTCAGGACCCCACAATGGACCACAAGATGATCTAGGTGGTCGTGAGTTGAAAATTAAAAATAATATTAATGTTGACTGTTGGGCCTCCCATTCAGAGAGCACACAGAAGCAGTCTTGATGCTCAAAGTCTACAAAGTGGAGTATGTTTGAACTACAAGGTTATTCCAGACGTTTATCTTTTCAGTATTATCAGTATTATCCTCTATCAAGTCAATTTGATTAGTTCTGCAATGTTTCTTCAATTATTATGGGTTTAGTGTGTGTCACCTTCATCCTGTTACATGTTGCTATAAAGCCCCTTTCTGTATCTAACGGGTATGTGGTTAAACTGGACTACACCGGACTGGACTTGCGATATTTGTTGGTGGGCGGCCAGACAACATTGGCAGAGCAGTGGGATAGATAAGGAGAGGAGGAGGAGAAAGTAGGAGGGCTATAGGAGACGAGGGGAGGTTGAAAGGCATACGTTAGGTCCTGGTGACCTGGAGCTTTTTGTTTTTCCTCTGTTTACTTCACGTCACAGATTTTCCACCGGTGTCATGCGGTAAGCTGTGTGTCCTTGACATTCCTGCCCCCTGCGCGCAAACACAAACACACGCACGCACGCACGCACGCACGCACGCACACAGGATCAGTGTGAGACAACATGCCTACAATCACTCACAAGCAAAACACTCCATGTGCAAGCAATGACTTGCACACAAACACAAACAGACGGCCAGTATAGTACACAAATAAACACCTCTTCCCTCTAACACACGCAAGATTCAACATCAGCAAAGTTAAATGAGGGAACTGTCGGGGTGTTTTTTCATCTTCGGTGGTAAGCGCAGTCTAAATATTGGAGTAGATCATAGTGTCTAGAGATTCCAGCCAATCTGCATATTCATCACAATTAATTAGGATTCCTCTCCGCTTGTGTTTTTCTGTTTCTGCCTTATTTCTCAAGGGGGGCAGCTCAGACAATACGGACAGTGCACAGAATCAGTTATTAGGGGCAATAACACACGCACGCACGCACACAAACACACCGGCATACAGTCCTGTCTCAGAATCGCATTGTCTGGATCAGATATGATTGTGAGCACCCAGAAAGTGCCCCTCTCTCTCTCTCATTGTCACTACTGTATCTCGCCCATGCCTCGTTGACTGGCTGAATAGCGGCAATTGTCTGGCGAGGTAGCTACAGAAGTGCCACTTCAGCTCTTAATTGGCCGAGAGAGAGAAAGAGAGAGAGAGAGAGAGAGATGGAGAGAGTGAGATAGAGAGAGAGACATCCGCTTGTGCTACACATATAATGGTCCTCCCTGTAGGTGGTGCTTTAAAAGGACAGTGTTTGGGCCTGGCGCTGTGGAGGCTCAGAAGGAGCGAGGAGTGCGAGAAAGACAACAGCAGTTGTCCATTAGGGAAGCGGAGCAGAGGCGTGGCGGGCGATGTGTGAATATTGCATTTCCATGTTTACTGAGATTACAGGCCTGTTGACTGTTTGGTCCCCTGCTGGGAGGGACACACACACACACACACACACACACTCAAGGCTCTAATTTGATTGGCCGCATAACGACAAAGTCACGAGACAAAGGTCAGGCAGTGAACCCGCACTCAAAAAAATGTATTAATTAAACTTTTAACGTTTAAACGCTAACCTTACTATCGCCCTCACCTTTATACTCTTTCAATAATTTATAGTTTCACTGTGTGACAAGATAAATATTTGATGCTTTTAGTTATTTTCCAGTTTGTGTGCAACGGGGACCATGTGATCCGGTCCAACACTAATGTATACAACATATACACCTACTATCCCCTCTCCCTATTCAACAGTCTCTCTAATGAGTGTCTTGGTCGAATAGTCTATCCATATGTTGATCTGTTTATGATCCCCATAATTGTTTAAATGTGGTCTCAAACCAGTATCTCTAGTGGTTTAAGGTGGCGAGGATCAATTTAGCTATGCTGTATGTTACTGTATTTATCATCTAGAATAAGCTATGGGCAGTCTGGGTAAGGCTAGGCTATGCTAGGCTATGCTATGCTATGCTAAACCCTGATTCATCCTCACAGCTTACAAGCAGCAAGTGACCTTATCATTTACTCTACATCACAGGCACGTGCGGTGAGCGATGAGTGACGCTCTCTGTAAGATCTACACAGCGTGGCCAACCACACACCGCCCACCAACGTACACTGTCTCTTAAACAGGATTTGTTGTGGAGGCCTGCTTACATGACAGTGATGCCTGGAAACACACGGCTGCCATGTGCTTCCAGTAAAGCGCCGGTGGTGTCGAACACTCGACACTTCACACTGTCCAGCCTGCTCAAACACACACGGATGTATACGCACACACACACACACACACACACACACACACGCACACATGCGCAAACACTGATTCAGACCACAACACAATCATTCTGCCAGGAAGGGGTCATATTAAAGGCTGACTTTGCAGCTCTTGGGCAGTGGGCACACACACACACACACAATAATTTCCATCCTCTCTCTCTCTCTGCTACATTCAGACCTCTCTCCCTCCCATTATTTAATTTGCATAATCTACTCTCTTTTTGAATCTGTGTCTCTCACTCTCAATCTCTCACACACACGCACACACGCACACACACGCACACAGACCGATGGCACCACTGTCTGAGACACAGTTCAGAGTGGGAATGTGGGAAGAGGAGAATGTTCTGGTAATGTCAACACACACACACACACACACACACACACACACACACACACACACACACACAATAATACCATAATTATCTTGGGCTCTGGCCCTGGCACTAACCTGGGGAAAACCCAGATGTGCCAACTCGCTGCACCCAGTGACCTAGCAAGGAGAGAGAGAGAGTGACACACACACACACACGCCACATAGAGGCAGATGAATGCACACACGTACAGCGTACACTCACTGAGGAAAAAGTTAAATCCGGTTTTGTAGATCAAACCGCTCTCTCTCCTCTTCTTTCTAATTCATCCTTTACCGATGTTTATACTGCTCCTCTCCCGCTGTTATCGCTCATGCTCCTCATATACCTTTATCACTCTCTTCTTTTCTTACGGCGTCATCATCATCAACTTTTATTATCAGACTCAGGGTCCATTACAAAACAAACAAGCAAGGATGGGAACCCCAACAAGCTTTACATGTACAATGAGACCTTCCTGTCTTTAGTCCATTCCTCCAATCCCTCTCTGTCCTCTCTCTCCATCCCTCCACACCCCTCCCTCTCCCTGTGGTGTGTGGCTGTGCTCGTAAAGCTCGGGGCCTGGCTGGCACGTGACCCACCCAGGCAGGGCGAGGTGAGCTCAGTACACAGCAACCCAACAACCAGGTCACTGTGCTTACTACACATCTGTGCTGCCTCCCGCCTTCCCCTTTCCTCCTCAATGGGATCACACAATGTTGCTTTATTTTGTTTGTCCACATGAAATATATTGACACTTTTGAGGGCCGTGTGTCAAGGGAGTTTGACCACACAGCAGCACCACAGCACTGTGGGGGTGGATGGGGTACGACAGGCAGAGATGGGACCACCAAGCTGTGTTTTTACAATGTTTACATTACATGACTAACATTACACTCCAGTGAAAAAGTACTAGCTTGGCTTTAGTAGAACTGTACCTAACCTAACTAACCACATAATATCAAATTTTGAGCAGGTTTCACTAACTAAGTTCCTCTAAACATACAGTATCATATTTACATACAAATCTGTTAGATACAGTGTAACTAAGTAAGTAACTGACCCTGGTTCCACATTGTCACTGAACAGGAAGTGAACCAGTGTTTCCTGTTGATCCTCCCAATGGTCTGTCAGGTGGGTGTGAAGCCTTCCATGGGGTCATGGCGAGGCAGACTGTTACATGCAGCATACAACAGGCTTTTCTGTGGTCTGCCATGGTTCACACCTAGAGACAACGGTGCACGGTTGCATAATCCTAACGTCAGGGCGGCAGATGTGACATTAAAGCCTGGCCTGATGGCAGGGAATGCAAGGGTCGGTTAACACGCGTGCATCTACACACACAACACAGGACATACTGAAGCACACAGTACTAGCAATTGCAAACACTCATTCAGGCGGGTGAGAGGCGAAAATATAAATACACACACAGAGACCAATAAATGCATGGGCACAAATACACACCGCCAACGTGTACGGAAAGGAAAGACATGAGTGTGTGCCCAGTGTGAGATGGGAGAACTAGCAACAGCAAACGGCCTCACCAATGAACATGCAAGCATAGGAACACAAATACACATGCATACACTATGTTTTAAAATGCAAACAATGTGTACACGCAGCAAAAAAGGATTCTGTGCCCACTGACCACAAAGCAAATCTCATTCACACATACAGCTGCATCTCAATAAATTTGAATATAGTGGAAAGGTTAAGTCAATAATTAAATTGACAAAGTGAAACTTGTGCATATATATAGTGGATTAATTACACACAAAGTGAAATAGTTCAAGCCTGTATTTGTCCTAATTTTGATGATTACAGCTTACAGCTCATAAAAAACACAAATTCTGTATTTCAGAAAATGTGAATATGACCTAAGACCAGTAAAAAAAAAAAATGTTTATACCAACATGTATGTAGGAACAGACCAGTTATTTTTCTCCTTAGCCCAGGTAAGATGCTTCTGACATTTCCTCTGGTTCAGGAGTGACTTGACACTGTTGATCTGTGCATGGTTGCTCTTGATGCATTGACACCTGCCTCAGTCCACTCACCCAACATTTTGAATGGCCTTCGCCTGACAATCCTCTCAAGGCTCCAGTTATCCTTGTTGATTGTCCACCTTTTCCTAGCACACTTTTTCCTTCAACTTGAATTTCTATGAATATGCTTGGATACAGCACTCTGTGAACATACAACTTCTTTAGTATTGATCTTTTGAGGATTTCCCTCCTTGTGGAGGGTGTCCATGACTGTCTTCTGCACAACTGTCAAGTCAGCAGTCTTCCCCATGATTGTGAAGCCTACTGGACTGAGACCATTTAAATGCTCAGGAAACCTTTGCAGGTGTTTTGAGTTAATTAACTGACTGTGACACCTTGAGTCTACAATGTTGCACTATTTCACAATATTCACATTTTCTGAGATACTGAATTTAGGGTTTTTATGAGCAGTTAGCCATAATTAAGATTATAACAAATACAGGCTTGAACTATTTCACCTTGTGTGATTAATTCAAGATATATGTGAGTTTCACTTTGTCAACTGAAAATTTTAAATGACTTTTCCACAATATTCTTATTTATTGAGATGCACCTGTACCCATACACACAGAGACACACACACACACACACACACACACCGAAATGGACAAGATATTCATTTATTTTCAAATGTATTTTGCGTACACTAATTCCTTCCTAACTCCTACAGGCAACTATAATTTATTTCCACTGATTTTTTAGTCAAATATTTCTGTAGACATTTCAATATACCCAACTTACAACACACACACACATTAACACACACACTTGAGGCAAATTGAACGAGACTGGAGTGTGTTTCTCACAGCAGTAAAGTGTCACCACAGTGAGAGGTCACGGAGCAACAGGAACACAGCTTATATAACTCACAATAACAGCCTGACTGGCTGACAGCAGAGAGAGAACCCAAGAGAGAGCAACAGATAGAGAGTTGAGTTGTGGAGGTGGACATACAGTACAGAAATAAAAGCGACGCGCATTATCATTGGAGGACTGAGGGAGAGAAAGGAAAAGTGTGTTAGAAACAGAGCAAGGATTAAAGGTATCAGCTATTGCAAGATAAATATAAGCTAATACACTTTTAGAAACAGAGCAAGGATTAATGGTAGGCTAGAGTCAGCTATTGCAAGCTAAATAATAATAATAATCTTTATTTATATAACTTTACAGAGAGGGAATACATGAACAGCTTCCCATAAACAACAACAATACAGAGAAACTACATTTTAAAAAATTGTTAAAGGGATCAGATTAAAAAAATGTAAGCTAATACAGTTTTTGTCAAATTCAAGAAATATCTCCTTGCATTTCGCTATTTTACCGTTCTCTGTGCGTGTTGAAAAAAGAATCTGATACTTACACAGCCCTGGCTCCGTAAATATAGTACCTGAACAAAGTGGCGCTTGTATCAACAAAGCATAGCACTATGCTTTGTTTCACAATGCATTTCTACATGTGAGGCGCAAGTTAGCATGAATGACTAACCCTGCCTTTAAAATGTTACTTTAAATGAATTAAACCAAGATAAGACCTTTATATAAGATCCTTTATAAGAGTTCCTGTTGAAATTAAAAGCAGCATACAGCAGGGAGGATTCAATAGCATATTGTACATTGATATTATATTATTACATAAAATGCAAACATCTTCCATGACACGACATAGAGGAAGGCAGACAGAATAAGAGAGAAGGGGTGAAGAGGTCAAAATGTGAGCGCAGGGAAAATTACTGAAGCTCTTGGCATTTTGCTACAGCCCCTGCTCCTCTTGCCGCACATTGGCAACATACAGGCTTTGCTCATGGCGTAAACACACAAAGTGCTTTCCTTATTCTGATCCACGACATATTGAGACAGACAGCATGCATCCAGGAGGCTGCCGGTTGCTGCGGAATCGCCCAGCGCTAATGCAACCCTGGCCACTGAAAGTAAAAACATTAGCCTTAACTATGTATGCAGAAGTCTGTATTGCACATAAGTCTCAACTGTGTGGGCTACTGTGTATTGTGATTGGAAGTGGGTAAAGCATGTACATTGTATTCCATGTGTAGTGGAGGTTCGTCTTCCAGTCCTTTTACTGGACATGATTTGTGTGATGGATAATGGATAATGGAAAGAGGATCAGACATGTGCTGTATCTGCTCCAGGTTGATACTAGCCACAGGCTCTAGGAGTGGTATAAAATACTAATATTTAGTGCGTACATGTCAAAGGGTTTAAGCATAATCGGTGCTTTTGATGTTGTTTATTTTCCTCCAAGCATCCATCCGTTCCTCCAGCGGTGAGAGAAAGTTGGAGTTGACGCTAAAAGCAGTTGGTGTTTTGTTCCAATTAACCCAGATCCAAGCATTCTATGATAGGTCCACCTGCGCTATTGTCTGGCCTGGAGTTCTATGTATGTGCGAATAGTGTCTAAAAACATATTGAATAAGAGACAAAGGTGCATCTGTTGAGGAGAGGTGGGGGAGAATATCTCCAATAATCAGGCCTGAAACGCGTTCCTGAGATAGAGTTGAAAGGACAGGTTATTAAGCTTTAATGCATCAGAGCAAAGGAACCATTCAAGGCCCTCTCGCTCATTAGACCTACCACTGGTCTTTCAGCAAGTGTGTGTCCCTGTGTGCACTGTGTGTGTGTGTGTGCGTGCGCGCATGCATTTGTGTTTGTGGCTAAACACTTCCCACAAGGCTAAACACTTAAACACCAGTAATGAATGTGTGCTGCCTAGTCCGCTTACAGAAGGAATAATTGCATATTTAGCCGACAAGGGCATTTTCGTTCCCTGTATATGGGATTAACGCACAGACGGAAACAAGAGTCATTTTCCTAATAAAACCACTCAATAAAAGCGAAAATGCTGAAAATGTGTCTGGAGCCATGCCAACAAACTGTACACACATCCTAGTGAGCATTACACAAATCCTCAAGCAACAACCAAAGAAATGGATGACGTTTAGTGAATGGCCTGTTTTTCATCATATAAATGAGGGGGGATAGAAGTTGAAGGGGAAAAAGCTATATTGCAGAATAATGCGACAACGGAATATTTGGATCTAGGAACCAACTTCTCTTCCTCAAATGTTTTCCTCTTAAGACAAACAAATAAGGCAATGCTATTTCCAACGAGTCTACTTGAATTTGGGCACTGCTACTGCTAGAGCGGACATGTGCACAAACAACACCAGGCTGATCCTGTACTGGAATCCCTCTCTTAATATCTGAGGGGATATATCTGGTCATAAACCCACCAGCCCCACATCAATAAAGGGATCAACAAACCAAACACTAAGCACACTCTGCTCTCAGCTGATGGTTCAATGTTAAAAATAACAAAACAATGGGTGTTGAAACTGTGATTTTAGCCTTATAGATCAGAGTCTATAATGTGAACTATCCGAATGTGATTTCTTTATTTTTATTAGATTTCCCCCCCATTATTTATTTATTTGTAATTTCTTTGTGAATTTAGCAACTATATCCTTATTCTATTGTAATCCTTATTTGTAAAGTGCTTTGGCAGCATTGTTCATCATAACATTCATGCTAAAATTGGAATTTAATTGAAAATGAACAGAGGGAGAAAGAGAGAGGGTGAGAAAGAGAGAGAGAGAGAGCGAGAGGGGGGGAATAAGAAAGGGACTAGAGTGAATCCACACGGACCAGCAAGGCCTTGCAGTGCGGGCACTTCAGCAGGACCAAGTGGTATTTAACATCCAACCTGCAGTCCCGGGAATCAATGAGGACGTATTGGCTTCCGTGCCATGTGCTCGCTCAGCCACCTAACCACCCTTCTGTCACGTCCAGGAGAGTCCAGGCTCAGGCCCTTTCTGCTCACCTCCAGGATGGTATTTCATAGATGGGATGATTAATGTGCCTGTGCCGGGATCCTGAGTGAGATGGATGCGGCCTGCTATCCCCTCCACGCCTAATCTTTCATCCTTACAGTAAACATGACACAACGTCCATACGCACCCAAAACAGACTGATTAGGAACAGCTTGCGTAGCTGCGTCCCTTTCTGTGATTACATACAAAGGCATAGACTCCGTCAAAGGGATGCTTCCTTAATGAAATTAGCCAGCCTGGCGTCTCCTCGCATCGAGGGATAGGGCGCTCTATGGGGGTCACCCGGCTAAGTAACCCTCGTTAAGCAAGTCCCATGCAAATGAGATGCAAATGCTGATAACATGGAACACTGGTTAATTTGGCCTCCTGACATTCCAAACAGTCATTGGGGATCCTATGCAAATCACATGCAAATGACAGCTGGCTGTCTTTGACTCGATTGGCTGGAAGGTATGAGCCCATGGGCTAGGTTCAATCCTGCTTGTGTATATGCAAATATTGGATGTTGGAACCAAAGGAAGTATATAGCCGTTGGAGGGAGGGTGAGAGGTCACTGCGGGTCATGAGCATGTCAACAATATGGCACTATAGGGCCTCAATACAGAAAGAAACATGCAGGCCTCACACTATACCCAACAACCAGGAAGTACAGGACATTCCAACCGCTGCCAAGAAGACATATAGCCAATGGCTACAGCTCCTACAAAGCAACCCATAATACAGTACATACTGTATATATGGCATTGGCATTGGCTATACCAGCTCCAGAAAAGAGGCTAAGACTCATATCTGGCCACAGTTTACTTTATAAAAGACCTCGAGGGAAGAGGGAAGAGGTCAAACCTCTAAACAGACAAGCCCCCAAAGACAAGGGAAAATCACTTTCTCTAATGGTGAAGCCATGCACTGACCGGCAGTATGGATTAGCATACAGGAGGGCTGCATTAATTCAGTGCAGGCTTAAAGTAAGTAGCTAAGGCTAGTTGACATGTCTCAAAGGGCTCTACATCATACTGTATGTAACCCTACAGTATACATATACCATGTGATATAATCTACATCAATCCAGTAAGGGAAAGACACAGGATGTGACAACAGGCACACACAGACACACTTCTCTCTCTCTCTCTTTCTCACACACACACACCACAGTAATATGCTAAGACTAACTCCACACAGACTGTGCTACCTCTGCTGTTAATGAAGTAGGTTTTACATGTTGATGTTAAATCTGTCTTTCTCAGTATGACCTCCCCTGGTAGCACAGCTGTGGATGTGATAGTCAGTGTAACATGACTATGTGCAAAGGTACTACAGTAATATACATCCTTTTGAGCCTGTAGGTGATGGAGAATTCAGGAACATAATTTCCTCATCATAAATGTCAAAGGGAGTCATTTAGTGAACCTCTTTCAGGGTTAGCTTTTAAGCATAATGTACCGTAAGGGAACATTCATTAAGTCATTCCCTTAGGTGTCTGTGACTTGCGCACAGGAACAACTACATGAATACCAAACACATTTCTTCTGGGCCGGTGTCGCCCAGGTAGAGCAACGTTGCGTCATACCTTTGAGGTGTGACAGTTTGTTTTCATGTACAGTGGTGAAGGTCATGTCAATGTCACACTGTCTTTGTAATGATGTTACACTCGCTGTGTTACTCATTGTACCGGCAACCACCGTTCAGCTGTGCACTGAACGAGTGGATCCGTCTCTTCAGTGTACGGTGTTATTCCTGTCCTCCCACTTTCATTCATAAACCCAAAATGTTGCAGAGGCAGCCGATTGGCTGATAAGGCACATAACGCAAAATGACGGCACACCCTTGTCAGCCAATGAGAGGCAAATAGTACTCTCTCTCTCTCTCCCGCTCACTCTGGTTGTATGTGCCTCTTTAACTCTCTCTCTGTCTTTGCTCAACAGCAGTCAAAACATTCTGGCTGCTTGATACACATTGTAGCTAAGAGAGAATGGAGCTGTACTTGTTAGACGCACGATAGCTGTAACTGCCAGGAGCACAGTTGTTTGAAATCACTGTCAGACCCCCAGGAGACTGTGTGTGATAATGTGACATGCTCCTATATTTCCTCTTAAATACACCCATGGGTGTGTATTGTAAGCCAAAGCAATGGTCGAGGCCTGCTGTGCTACTGGATTGTAGGTGGTATAGAAACACCATCGTTATATTGACTAAGCCCTCCTGAAACAGGTAGGCTATGTCTGACACAAGCTCTAATGAAATGAGAGGTAACATAATGATAATTTTGTTTTTCATTTGCAAATTAGTCTTTCTTCAACAGAGAGCTTGGAGACAACAGTGGAAAATGAATACACACACAGATCTACCAGTGACTTTCCATGAACTTGCCATGTGCCAGCCATTTGCAGTGAACTGGGTTAAATGGGTTCACGTGTGAATTTAAAGTTAAGACTGCCATCTATGTAGAGGTGTGGGTAATGCAGGCTGCCATGTGAATTACATCATCGTTGAGGGTGCTGTGTTATGCAGGGTGCTGTGGCTCAGACAAAGAACCAGAGATCTCTCTCGAGTGGTGTTGCCATAGGCCTACTTCATTTAAGATACTTAAAAGATTTAATTTGATTACATAGACCATTTGTGTCACTCACACAATCACACACCATCAGCAGTTATAATGCCAATGTGTGTGTATGCATAATACTCTATCTCTTTCTCTCTCTCTATATATATATATATATATATATTTTTTTTTTTTACTGTTAATTGTTGGTAAATCCTAGCTGTAGTCTGTTCGATTGTAGCTAAGCAACTAAATGAGTGTGTATTGGTTCGACATACTGGAGGCCAGTTAAATATATTATATAACTGACTCCATTATGTTAAATTATATTAACATATTATATGGCATATTTATTTACACCAGCTACCTGTCCTGTACAATGTCACCACCTCTATGTAAGTTTAGGAAGACACTTCTGTCCCAGTCACTTCACACACACCCTTGATATGTGCCTTTGGAATATCAAAAACATCAGTGCATCAGTCGCACTTATGGATGGTTATGGGACTACAATAGGGCAAGCATATTACATTTAATTTGATTTTGTAATCAGTTGCACCTTGTCAATAAAACCAATTAAATACGTTTTGACTGTAGATGAAACATTGTTTGGGATCAGACTGCCCCCTAGTGTCTACAGATGTAAACTATTTTGTTACCTCTGTTGGGTGGTCAACCCAATAATTCGGTAGCTCATAAAGTGTATTTACAGCCCTCTTCTAGAAAGCCCAGCCAGAGAGGTGGTTGTTATAAATGTGTTTCAATAAACAAACACTTCTTCCACAAAATACACATTTGAACTCATAAGTCAAACAATACACCTCATACAATATTGTCATATCTATTTATGGCCTCACTCTCGAGGCCATAACAGGTCTCAATGTCACTTTGTTCATCTTCTGAAATAATACATTTATACAATGTAAAAAATAACTTATTGAGAACACTGTAAAAAAATAATAAAAAAAATTTAAAAAAGTAACCGTGTAAACTGGAAATCACACAACTGTCTCAGTTAGATACAGTGGCTTAATCATACCATCAATTAATAAAAAATTCCTTTAAAAGTTTGCACAGGACCAGTGAGCAACAGTAACTCCTGAATTGCAAAAAAGAAATCAGTAGATTTTCCATTTTGGCACCATGGCATAACAGGGGGTAACTTAAGTATGTATTTTATAGCAACTAAAAGTAACTTCAGAGGGAAAACAAGCAGCACGTTAGCAAGTATTACACTATCAGTTAAACATATGAACTTGGGAGAATTGTACATGTCTCCATATATTAGTTAAAAAAAAACGATAGGGAAAACAATAGGGAGCTCAAATATATTCAACACACGAGCTGTAGCATGAGCTCTCAGTAGAAATACACTTATGGTTAAATGGAGAGCAAACCATAACCTTTTTTCTAGGCATATTGTAGGAGCACTGCAGCAAAGCCATTACAGCAAAGTAAATAAGTAAGGAATACAGTTGTTTAATACGTACAATATCTGAGGGAATATAGCCTAGAGATGATCAGAAATGCAAGAACGTAAAAATAAAAAAATGAAATAAAAAAAAAACAAAGATTTTGAATTAAACAGGCCCTGAGAATATTAACATCCATACAAAGACAGGTAAAGTAAAACAAGTAAAACAGAAAGTTTAAGTTGCATATCTTACAATCATATTAACCAGGCAACAACAGAGAAGTGTTTTAATGCATTTTCAGTGCAATATGTTTGAGCACCACATTAATACAAGTTTTAGCTTGCAGTTATGAGAAAAACACTGATTTGATCTGCTACTCAGAATACCTAAAGCAACATTGACTATGAAAAACATTAAACGTGCTGCCATCCCATCAGCCACTAGGGGGAAATCACCAATGTACTACTTCAACAGCACCGATGCCTGCATTGCGACAGTGATGCTGGACACCGGAAACTCTGCCAGGATTTCCAGAAGCCAGCAGAGATGCACATCAAATTCAGGAACATACCTGAACAATTTCAGCCACTACATACCAGTGTTTCAATCAGTCAAAGTACCCGTCAACCATTGGATACCAATTTCCTTAGGACCGATAACAAAACATAAGAAGGTGCCTTAAACAAACCCACATGTACACATGGCACAGCACCTTGCTCTTGAGGTTCCACGTGTCACGGTTGACTCAGATGAGGGGCAGGGCTGGCTCATCCAGGTCAGAGAACAGGTCAGCGATGCCGTCGTCCTCCCCAAGGCTGAGGAGATAGTCCCCTCCCAGGGTGATGGCCAGAGGTGGCGGGGTGAGGGTAAAGAAAGTCTGGGGGTCCTCGGAGGACAGGAAGGAGGCTAGAGTCTCCAGATGCAGGGGTACAGGGGTCACTGTTACGGCCGGGGCGTGCTCAGAGACCCCAGAGCCTGGGCTGGAGAAACCATTACTCGTGGAGGAGGTTGTGCTGTCTTTAACAGAGAAGAGGAAAATAGCCACCAGCTGAGGTTACAAACCAGTTAAAAAGCACCCAACCGGTTTCAATGGTACCTCCCCACTAGAGGTCGACCGATAATGGATTTTTAAAGGCCGCTATAATAACGATATTTTTGAGACGAAAAAAGACGATAGCCGATTAATCGGCTGATTATTACAAATGCCAAAATAACAGCAGCAAATAATTCATAGGCCTGTCAAGCGATTAGTATTTTATAACAGGTGATTATTTATTAAGTATTTCTACAGGCTTTTTATAAATTATAATTATGTTCTGTACTTATACACTACTTATGTACTGTAAAATAAAAAATAAAATGTTATCATTCTCACTATCTGTCATGTACAATATTAATGTACATTAATATTATATTTAATAAAACACCCACCAGATGGCAGTCAAAGATCGCATACGAGGTACCGGTAAGGTTCCTGCATTGCTTGCCAGTGTTAACTTTAATTAATCGTGAAGGGAATCTTTCAGATGGATTCAAAATTACCACTGAAGGGACAAGGAAACAATATGGCTTGCTTTTGAAAACAACAAGCAAATGAGACGTAACATTTGACACATAAGTGAAGTTACCGTAGCAACTTGCCACATTATGAGCTGGCTACGGGTGGCTATATGATAACTTGCTATCTTGTAGCTTGTTATGATACCGGATTACGATTGCATTTCATTTCTACTGTCGCTAAAAATATAGGAGGACGACTTACCATCACAGTGCTTCATTAAGCTTTTACATGCATTTTGTAATAATCGCGTACCGGTACATCTGGATCTGGTGGTTGGTCTGTCAGGCTATATGCAGTTGTTAAGATATGGATTAGCCATTGGACCTTAGTTGTGCTATAGACTTGCATTTAACGGCTAGCCAAATACTACCAACCATGCTTGCTTCTACTAGCAAAATAGACGGCATCCTTTCGGTAGAGCAGCAGATGTCTTCAGTGTAAGCCTTACTGTCATATTATAACCAACAAACGCATCATCCTCAAATAAACCTGTCTTAAAGATAACTTTAGGCTGATGTAAATATAAATTATTCCAAGTACACAATGAATTACTTTGACTTTGTGTATGGAGTGTCAAATGCAAGGTGATGCAGTTTATGTGAGCGGTGTAGTCGTTTCTGCCGATAACAGTAGTTTGTAAAACGTCCTTTTGGCGCAGATTATCGGCAAAACGATTAATCGGTCGACCCCTACTCGACTTACGTGTAGTGCACAACAAAATGTCATCAAATTACCTTGAGATGACGCCATGGCAACAGGCGAGGAGTCCGAGGAGCCCGGAGTCTGGTGGTCGTGAGCGTCGCCAACTGCTTGGTCCATGGTGTCGCCAAGGTCGTGGTCGTATGAGCAGAGAAGCACCTCGATGGGCCCCTGGGAGCTGCTCAGGTACACCTGGAAGCCCTAGACACATGAAGCGCATGTCTAAACGTAGGCATACAAAAATACAACACAACTGTGCTGTATAGGGCACGTGATCAACGTTACCATGGAAACAATATTGTGCAGCCAACTAACCTTACAGTCAGTTTCATGTGATTTACAATATTGGCACATGTACCTCCTCAGGGTGGAGGATCTCCAGTCGGGTCTCACACGGGGCTTTGACCACAAGCACCGTCTGCTCGCTCAGGCTGGGGATCCGCTTCACATCGTCATAGGTCAGATAGGCAAACGTGAGGCGTGCCGTCAAGGAAGGATTCACGCCGTGGTACACCGTGGAGAACATACAACTCAACCAAGCTCACTTAATGTTAGCATGACTTAACCCTGATGGCACGCTGATGTCATGATTTTATTCTATGACCCATTCAGCTATTGACACGTGCTTATTGTACATCGCTTTGGATAAAAGTGCCTTGTCAAATCAATTATATGTAAAATGTAAATGAGGCCTGGGTTATGCTCCAAGAAACAAAACATCAAGGACATTTACAGGTATCTAAAGGCATCTAGAGCTACAGCTACACCGCAGCGTAGTCCGCATGTGTGTATGGAGCGACTGCTTAATATCGCCAGGTCGCTGATGGTAGACGTACTGGATTAAAGACAGCTAGTGAGTATAGTCTCAATGTTGGCAGAGCTATGAAGCTCTCACTTTTAACCCACTGAGAAGCTACTGAACCGATATCTGACATTGAATTGCAGACTGCAGTTACCATACCAAAACACCATAACGGCAAACTGTTATTTACTGCAGCGTTGGGCGGTCAAGGTAGAAAGGCTTGCGCTAACTGTTGGTAGGCTATTGTCTCTCCCTGGAATAGTGTCTTCTTCAAATCTTAAAACTGAAAAAAATGTCTGCGCAAACTCAGAATGTATCTGAAAGAATGTCCTCGCGTGGGACACGCACAGGGTGGGAAATTAGCACCCGCCACCAGCCAAATGCAGGTACTTTTTCAGAGTGGCGGGTAATTTTGTCCTGTATACCAGCCACAGTGGTGAGTGGAATGTAAAAGAAATGTAGGCTATTATAGTTACGCACAACGGACTTTAAATATAGCGTGAGGTTGTTTCAGGCTCGACTGCAGGCTAGACGGAATGAGACCTTAGTTCTATGACACGCAAACAAGGAAATCAGCAAATGAGCCTTCGGTCGTGCGCTGGGGAAACAGGTGGGCGTTGACCAGAGGTGCGCACACTGGTGAGTTATGAACGGGCTGAGCTCCGGTTTTTAATTAAAACGCTGCGGTGGTTTTTGTTTCTTCCGTTTCTAAAAGACAAGGCTAGCTCCACTGTGATGTGTTGGTGTATTGAAGAAACTAGAGAAGCTATTTCATTGATTAAACGTTAAAAGCATAACCTGCTAGCAAGCACATGTGCCGCCCCATTGCCAGATGTTAGCCTAACAATGTCATTACCGTTAAGGCCTAAATGCCTAAGCTTATAAACACTAACAGCTGTGCAGAAATCTACAGAAACTACAAGAAAACATACATATTATGTATTGTAGGAGATAAATGTATTAATACAACTGAATGTATTGACGCAATTCTAATTTGTGCACTTTTAATAGCAGAAAACATTGGCTGGTAAAAAATGTAAGTAGCTGGTAAAATTCCACCACCATCCATTTTGGCTGGTGGGTAAATAAGTTAATGTCCTACCCTGGACACGCACAATCGAAATGGTAACTAGGCTGTCAACAGACGACTCCCTGCCGCTATTCCACGCCATTGTATAGTTCTAGCTTAACCACCCTAACCACCCTATCCAGTAGGCTATCATTATTCAAATCTGAATCCATGGCTTGGTGGTAAAGGATATCTTTGCCAATGCTTGTCCTCAGTCAGACGGTTAACCTGCCTTGTGCAGCTCTGGATCAGCTCATCCAGCACCCGCTCCTCTTCACAGAGAGACTCTATCTGCTGCTCTGGACTTTCAACAGAGTAGGACACTTGGTTGTGGTCTACAGTCAACCTACAGCCCCTATATCCACACACAGAGGAAGCAGGTCAAATACTATAGCCCAGAACACGGTACTATAGAGGATGTCATGATTATACATGAATAAAACAGAAAGAGTGACAACATGTATGCAGCAGTCACCAATATCCATCCTTCACTGCAGAATAAAAGATCAGACATTATGTCACTGATTACAGGAGAAATTGGCATGTCACATTAGAGATCAGGGTTGGGCCGATAGACGATACCTATAGTATATTTTAATACCTGGTTTAGTTTAATCAATTGTTCATATTATATCTACAAAATATGTTAATTGTCACAGCAAAATAAACAAATCTGTGTGCATGGGTGCCCCTGTGCTGTCCCGACTCCATAGTAACCAAACAAACTCCAATGCATATACTTTGCTCGTTCCATGCAATGATATCATGCAAGAAAAAAATATTAATATTAATTTAATGAAAAAAAAAAAGTTTAAATCGACTTTACCGACTACGTTTGCTGACGCGGCCGCCGTTATTAGAGATCACCACATGACTAGACCAGGCCTACGCGTAGGAAGGAAACATGGTCCCCCATCACATTGTTTGACTGTAGACATCGTCCGATGCCAATTTAGTAGACATCGACCAACCCTATTAGTAAGGGTTAGGTTTGTAAGGTTCCTGCTCTAAGTGGAATAAAAACACACAAAATGTGATGTCCATGATTTATATACAAATGCAGATTACGTTGTAAGGCTGAAATTGACAAGCAGGGACCCTGACAAAGTACCTTACCCCTGCCCCCAAAATCCATGAGTCCAAAAAATTCTGAAAATTCCCTAAGTTCAGAGTCGCTGTAATCACCGTTTCTAAAGGCCATAACCATCAGGTTTAGGCTTGCTCTTGTTTAGGCTAGAGCCACCTCTCGTCTACTCACATCCACTGAAAGTTGTTCTTGGACTTCTTCCGGATGAGTTGGACGCCCTCCAAGACATTGGAGATGTCATACAGCCGCCTCTTTGAGACCCTGAGCTCGATGGCGGCCATGTTAAGGTTCACCACCCCTTCACTAGAGCGGGACAAGATCTGTGCAAACTTCTGGGTGAGCAGGCAGAGGGAGCTGTTGTAGCGGCTGCTGCACTGGGGAAAGTCTGTGGGGAAAGAAAACGAGGTGCTGCTTAGGGATGCAGCGATTAACTGGTTTCACTATTAACCGGGATTAAAAATGCCACGGTTTTATAAGCGCAAAGGCTCAGCTACACCGAGTGTTTTCTATCCTCATTCTCAAAATAGGGACATTTTGGTTGCACAGTGAGGACAATCAGACAAACACTGCCAGGCGCAATCTGCAGATTGCAGACGGAACAAATACAAAGTTAAACTCAAAAAATGCCATGTGGAACCGACCTATTCGATGTTTCAATTTGTAATTCCTATCACGGACCATGGTCAGATCCGTAAGCAAGTAAAAGTATAAGCAAGTTGCCTATACATGTTCAGGGGCGCTGAACCTGCGGTTTCATCAAACCATGACAAAAACATGCAGGTATTTTTGTGTTTCAACATTTTGTAATTGCTTCTTTATATATATTAAGATACATATAATAAGGTAAACATATTTATTAATGTATTATCAGGTCCAGTTGGTAAATCGCATTTGCCCGAGAATCATAGCATTTATGTCAAGACCCGACCCAGATCGAGTCAAACACTCAATGTTGGAATTTTGGGTCTCTGAGGACCCATGAAGACCTTGGGAGGGACAGGGGTTTCTCTATGAGATTTCTTTGTTGTTCAGGTAGCGAAAAACTTTTATAATACTATTTTGTGTCGGCACAGATTATTTATTGGTGTTGGTGTAACGAAGATTCGCTAGAGAGACATATTTGTATATGCTTATTTCACTATTTACACCCAATTTGTGTTCCAATTCTGGCACATAAAACAAGACATGGCACTTCCACATTTATGGGGCTTCGCATAAATCACATGTGCAGTCAACGCGCACAGGTCCGCGCGGCCGACAGACCAGCACAAAAGTATAATATGATCAAGCTACACCATAGCTGACGGCGTAGGCTAGACGTAAGCTTGACGCAGAAGCATACATGGGCCTTTACAGGTGGAGTCAGACAAAGATTATTTATATTTTAACATAATCAATAGAACAAATTGACAAAACTTGCCTTATTGCCAAGGCTGAGATAGTGTTGTGTGGTACAATCTGCACCACTTTGTTTGTGTTCCCATTTACAGAGCATGGGCTATGTAGAAACACAGGATTCTTTTTCAACAAGAACAAACAGTGAGTAAACATATGCTGAATTTGACAAAAAAAGTGTATTATCTTACAATCGCTATCTCCACCTTTAACTTTTAGTACATCACTGAATGTCAACATGTTATCTTATGATGATATAATTAAGTCAATGAAGTCAGGGGATTAAGTCAAATACGACTTTAACCATCATTGTTGACCAACCTCTGAAGATGTCTGGTTAAAATCTACACTTTTATATCATATCTGCTAGCAGCCCATTCTGTGTGCACACTGAAAATAAGCCTGGCTGTGCAAGTAGGAATTAGGAACACAAACAAATTGGTGCAGACCACAACACACAACAATGTCCTAGCCTTGGCAACACACGTCCAATTTTGGGCCAATCTTATGGCACTGAAGGGAGAGGTGTTTTGGTTTTGACAGAGTTGAAATTCCCCAAAAAACTAAATAGAGGTCTGAACCAAACTTTGGATTTGGAGAATCCACACCATACTATAAAATTACTTGAGCTTGCATGAGTTTCAACTACTAGGACATGTCTGCAGTTAGCACCAACTAGTTTTCAGAGACGTTCTGGACTAGGGCAGTGCCTCACCCCTCTCATTCCCGTAAGGGGGAAACGTGGAGGCCCTCCCGGCACAGGATGTCGAGATGGTTTCCTCATGGTCTTCCAGCTCCAGTCTTCTCTTTGCCTGCGGGAGGAAAACTACAGGTAAGGTCTTGACCAGCACTAGTAGCAACTCATATAAGAAAATCGGATATTTGAATAACAGGTCTAGCAAGCAATGCATAATGAACAGATTCACACCATGTCCAAAACAGCCCATGTTAATGTTTCTTATTTATGATAACACAACCTTGCTGAATAATAATAATAATCATAATGAGTAATTCAGAAGCTTTTCACTGGGCTTCTAAGTTTGTAAGCCTTGAAAACCTATCATACTGTAAATATCCTTTTCATAACAAGGGGACAAGGTGTGTGGGTTGGTGAAAAAGCAAATCCATCTATCCTAGCAATTAGAAGGATATATATCGGATATTGTGCATGATATAATTCAATAGGCCTGTTCTAGTCAGGTAATCATCTAAAGACATCCTATTATGAATTATGCACCAGTGTATGACGACAATAAAATGATACGCTTTTAGAGTAGGCATATACACTCACCTAAAGGATTATTAGGAACACCTGTTCAATTTCTCATTAATGCAATTATCTAATCAACAATCA
>JAODUE010024661.1:0-10274 GCA_027564755.1 Amblyopsis hoosieri
CCCCCCCCCCCCCCCCCCCCCCCCCCCCCCCCCCCCCCCCCCCCCCCCCCCCCCCCACCCCCCCCGCGCCCCCCCAGATAGAGAGCCTCAAACTGTCCTTGTGGTTGGAGCCAGTTACGACTTTTGGAAGTGGGAGAAGGCACTGATCCCCATAGAGTTAAATTGAAGACCCCCCCCCTTAATGCAGACCAGAAAGCTGCGTTTGAATTGCCAGCGCTACATTCAAGTCAATGCTAAATGTGGTTGGTGGCGTGTATGGGGCGACACACCCACTTAATAAGAGACCACAACCGCTCCACTTTTGCACTCATAGAAATGCATTATGTTGCTCTCTTTGTTTGTATGCATAACAAATTACACTCAATGTACATCTCTAAGATCCTGCCTAGAGCACCTTTAACTGACGAGACGTAAAATAAAAGCAAAAACCAACAACAAACTGGAAGCCTTTCATTTCTTATTCTGAAACCCTTACGCTAGCCGCAACTGTAAAACAAGTTCTGTCATATGCTGTCACGGTGGAGGCTCACGGGGCGGACTTTAAAGTTCTCCATCTCCCAACTGTCACGCTTCTCTGGCGTCAATACGTACAACAGGATGAGCTTGCCGACCCCGGCCTCTCCAACGCTATGTAAGCACTCTGCCTGGTGGAAAATACAACTAACTTGCATTAATACAGTGGCGACAACACAATTTAATTGCAGTTAATGGACAGTGCAGGGGGAGTCTCTTCCACACATTTACGCTAACGCATCTGCTCTCCATTAGCTGCGGCATAGTGCTTCTATAATTCCCCCTGAAGTGAATGGAATGAAACATGGCACTTCAACATTGGCTACACCTGTGGGAGAGGGTGCGAGCCAGGGGGAGATAATAAATTGATCTTCAAGTGCCGCATAACAAAACTAAAGAAGTGTGAGAGAGAGAGAGAGAGAGAGAGAGAGAGAGAGAGAGAGAGAGAGAGAGAGAATGACACAGATACTGTATATGTCAAGAGAGGGTCCTAGGATGAATTGGAGTGTGTGTGTGTGTGTTGGGGGGGTGGACCCCTCTCCTGCGGAGACAGAGATAATAGACCCGTCTCCCCTGCCCGTTTCTCCTCCTCCTCCAGTTCCTTCCCCCCCACCCCCCCGTGATGTAACACTCTCCTCTTTTCCCTCCAAAACATGTGCCCCCCTCCCTCCCTCTGTGGTTTACCCACTTGGTCAGGTATGAGGACCCCACGCCAGGTAAAACACATATACAGTACATGTTGTACATTTACAGTACACACGCTGTATATTTAAAAAACACGTTGTACATTTACAGTACATGTTGTACATTTACAGTACACACGCTGTATATTTAAAAAACACATGTTGTACATATACAGTACATGTTGTACATTTACAGTACACACGCTATATATTTAAAAAACACGTTGTACATATACAGTACATTTACAGTACACATGCTGTATATTTAAAAACACGTTGTACATATACAGTACATGTTGTACATTTACAGTACACATGCTGTATATTTAAAAAACATGTTGTACATATACAGTACATGTTGTACATTTACAGTACACATGCTGTATATTTAAAAAACACATTGTACATATACAGTACATTTACAGTACACATGCTGTATATTTAAAAAAAAACATGTTGTACATTTACAGTACATTTACAGTACACACGCTGTATATTTAAAAAAAACATGGTGTACATTTACAGTACATGGTGTACATTTACAGTACATGGTGTACATATACAGTACACATAAAATACCACGTTTTCCAAAAATGTAAACGTATCAGTTGGTGACCATTTGTGCGTAGTAAAGGTCGTTGAAGACACTGATGAAGGCAGCAAAGTAAAAACACTGGCTTTGCAGTGACAACACCTAAACGAATTAAACCAGAAACAGGAAGATGCCATCACAAAGTTTTATTGTGTGAAAGCACCATTGTGCTAATTACCATTCCACGTAATTGCACCACGTGTTAAACTCACCATGTAATTTCTTCCATTGCACACATCAGCACTTAATAATGATTTCACTTCACTGGGTCAAGAAAGATTATCACAGAATTCCTCTCAGCACCGGGAAAGCGATTGAAACCAAAACACGTGTTTTAGATTTGGTTCAGCTAAAGGGTTTAACTTCATCAATATTAATAGAGTACCGCTGAAATCTGGTGCCATGTCTCTACTTCCTGACTAATTCAGCATTAAAGTATTATGTAAATAAAGGTGTCAGTCAGAATCAGGCTCTGAAGGACTTGAGTTGTTGTTTATTTGTGTCACACTTATTCACATCCACATTAACTGTCATTTCATTATTTTACATATCATGTATTGAACATAAACTACATACTATACTAATATCATATTGTGAATCTACACTACTGTAACTTTATTGTTTTATAACATGAGATACATTTAAATAGCAATGTACAAACTTGTCCAATAAGAAATGTTTAATGTCTGAACATTTCTGTAACACAACTGTAAGCCTAATTAGCATAGCCAATCCTGCTACAGTTTATCACTGTACTGAATGCAGAAGGTAGCAGGAAGGCTCATTAAAAGGAGGCATTTCAGCCTACTTTAAACTTCAATGTTCAAAATGGAAGATATCAATTCAGGCAAATATGAACAGCATCTTAGAAGTTAGATTATATTACAGTTTATTGTCATTGCGCAAGTACAGCAAGTACAGCAAGTACCGGTACATGAAAAATGAAAAAATTTGAGGACGGTGCTGAAAGTGTCAGGTGCAGAAACAATATTAAACCACATAATCTGCTAAGAAATTGTTCGTTTATTAAATTTTTGGTTCCAAATATTGTCAAGGTAGCATCAAATAATACACTTAAGACCCAAACACATAACACGATTTGCTCGTCATCCATTGATTTTTAGTTCGTTTTTTTTGTTGGTTGCTAGTTTACATCCCAGGCTTTGGTTGCCTGTACAGTAGGTATCCTTCCTGTATGTGTGTATATATATATATATATACACACACACACACACACACACATATATACAGTATACATATACATATACACACACATACATACATACACACACACACTGTGTATATTATCTGTCATTCAAGGATATCCTCAGCTCCCATTGTTGCCTAATTCGCCTCGCCT
Organism: Amblyopsis hoosieri; assembly: GCA_027564755.1. NCBI lineage: Eukaryota > Metazoa > Chordata > Actinopteri > Percopsiformes > Amblyopsidae > Amblyopsis > Amblyopsis hoosieri. The sequence continues at coordinate 3,149 of JAODUE010024661.1, forward strand.
GACGTTGAGATTAGTTTAACTCTGTACGCGCTGATGAAGGTTAAGAGTGAGCCAGGTCACGAACCAGTTCCAACCGATTACGTTGTGAGATCTTAGAGTGTTATGTCTTGATAATGTGTGTCCAGGCGTCAGGCCCTCAAGGACGTCTATGGCGCGATGTGAACATGCACCTGATAAGGGCTATATGAAAAGCATGGCACGCAGAGAGCCTATAGGAGAACATATTGATTTGAATACCATGGCTCGACATCTGTACTATAATCTACCCGTTTCACCATCAATAAACCTGATTCACTCAGGTCACCATGGAGTCCTTCTTTTGGTCAGACAATTTGCGACAACGCCGCCCACTTTGTGTTGCCGACCGTTATTTCGCCCGTCGTTGTTACAAGTCGCTGAACATCACTGATTTTCCGTTGTCATTATGTCGCTGCTTGCCTGGAACCAGCGAGTCTGAGGCTTTGTCCGGGCAGGAATGCCTGTTCCACCACAACACAATGTGTCTCTGTTCCAGTGAGCGGTGTGACATCGTGGTGTGCCAGTGTGACCCGGTTCACTCTCGCTGGCTGGAGAAGGTCCGCACTGACCAGGGGAGATGGTTGCCAGCGGCAACCACCGGCTCCCAGGTTGAGCGGAGCGATGTGTGCATGTAACGTATGCGTGTGTGTGTTTGTAGCAGATCATAATTAACCAATAAATAAAAGCACACAAACATTGAGGAATTGCTTATTGCTTTAGTTTATCTGTAGTTTTTTTTTTCCTCCTTTATATTATTATTTTTAATTCATGTTTGCAATTTATTTTGGACAAAGAAATATGGTATACGGTACGGGAAATTGTGGTAAATTATCGTCAAAAGCCAAACTGTTGATATTGCAAATGTATACATTTATGCAGCAGTCTTACTTACATATTCCTATATTTAACCATATGGAAATACAGTATAATTTATCTAATTTATACAGTAGGTCTACATCTATTCTTTATTTATTTTATTCTGCTTGTGTTCCTGAATGTATACCTGTATGTGTGTACACGTGTTAAGTGTGGTCTGTTTGTGTGTGTGTGTGTGTGTGTGTGTAGTGTAAATGAACAACATGCAGTTATTATCAATCACAGCCCACTGCTGTGTCAAAGAGTCACACATTTGTACTCAAGGGAGCAGATCTGAGGGGCATATGGACCCAGGGGAGCAGAACTAAGGGGCAGCACACAGCTACTCTGCAGATCCACTCTAGGAAGGTCACTGACTGGACCAGCAGGCACACACACACACACACACATCTGTGTGTGTGTGTGTGTGTGTTTGTGACTGAGCCACGGGCATATACACACACCCACACACATACACACACACACACACACACACACACACAGGCCTCACCAGGAGAATGGTTCAATGGCTGACCTTTCTTGTGATGCCAAACACACGTGTACAGTACACACGCTCACACACACACACACGCACACACACACACACGCACACACACACACGTACAGTGCTACTGACCACTAATTTACCCATTGACAAAATCATTTAGTGGCATTATAATAATAATGCCAAATTGACCTTCAATTTAACCTATTCTAAGATGGAGTCAGTGATTGTAAGATAAATAATACACTTTCTTGAATGTCTCCTCATGGTCCACTGGCTGCCTGTTCTGTGTGTGCGCTGAAAAAAATAATCTGGTGTTTCTACACAGCCCTGGCTCTGTAAATGGGAACACAAACACAGTGGTGCAGACCTCACCGCACAGCACTAATCCCAGCCTTGGTAATGCGTATCCAATGCAAGGGGCGGAGCTTCTGCGAGAGCACCCTATATGGCATTGAGTGGAGGCGTGTTTTTTTGTTTTGATCTAATTGAATATAATTATTTTGATCAAATTGAATATAAACATAACTTAACATAACCTTTAAGTGGAGGCTACTTCTTGATTGAGTGGTAATATAGCCACTCTTGTTAGTTAGGATCATCCAGTAAATATGGCGTAACACCTGTGCTTGTGAGACTATAGTTTTGAGTCTGAATTGTCCTTACCCATACTTTGCAGGCCTTTCAGTTTGACTGCTAAGGCTGAGTCGACACTGCCTTCACATCCTTATAAATGCGCTTTAAGAACTAATCTGTCACTTTCCAGTTTAGGACATTTTGGCAACACATAAAATAACTCAGCGGTACTGTACTAGAAGCCATCCATTCTGGATTAAACCGGTTTGGGCCACAAATACGCCATTTATTTCTAGTACCTTCCAGCCTCTGCTATTTCAGGAGACAGCTAATGTAATGTTTTCCAGGAATGTAACCTACAGTAGACACCAGAATATAAAAATGAATTTTGGAAAATGCAAATGGACTTTCGTGAACTTCAAATTATCCATAAATACTGTAGCAGTGAATAAGACATTTTATTATGTGAAAAAAGTTTGTGAAAGTTAGCTTTTCAAACACAAAACACAAATAAGACTCATCTATATAATCTGCGTTTACGTCTGTCCTGTTTGGTGTGGTTCAGTTCGCTTTTGGTCTGTTTGATTTCCTCCTTCTGACTCAATCATTCAACAATTACAACTGAAGTGAGCGATTTCTGGTCTGCTGTTAATCTGATTGACCAGATTTGTGTTATATCTAAAAGGATGAAACAAACAAAACTGACCTCGGAAAAGTACAATAAACTTACTAACAGCTATTTACCATCAACAAAACCCATGCATTATTACGGAAATGTTACACACAGTTGAATGATGTCACAGACACATCAACAACGAATTTTGGTTCATTTTTAAAAAGTAACAAAAACCAACATGAGGAAAACAACATTAAACTATCCACCCACGATGTGCACATTCATCTACACATATACGGAATTTAAGCACATAAGTTCAGCCTTGTTGCATTGCTATTTACCACTTTACTTACCACAATGCATTGCTAACCAGAGGATGTTACCTCAACTGAGAGCTGGACTTTATTTAATAGATAATTCAAAATGTAGGTAAATTTTTTTTCTTCTTTATTAAAGGTCACCGTTTTGGCTAGTGTTAATTTAACTAATAGCGGGGCGCTCTGGGCTAACAGAGCATTCCCACAGAGTCATTACATTTAAGAGGAACCTCTTCTCTTCAAGTAGCTACTGAAATTCCATAGCCTTTTTTCTTGGACTCCTGCACTATTGTGGAAACTGAATTTAGTCTAATGGCGGATCATTTTTGAGACGTGACGCTACACAGCAAGCTTAGCAAAGCATGAAGCAGAAATAAACACCACAGGCCTATTATGTAAAAGACATTTCGGAATGAATACCGAATGCTCGCTGAGAATGAATTCCCCTTCCATGTAAAGGAGCTGCAATGCATGTTTTAGATGTCTCCCTGTTCCAACACACCTAATTAAAATGACTGGGTTGTGATAACGAGCTAGAGTTGGGGACCACTGGCTGCAAGGTATGCTGTTGGTTTCATTTGAGCGTGGACAATAGTATGGATCGCCTGTATTCCCATTAAAGGTGATGTCAGTGATGTTAGAAAAGGTTTGTTGATATTGGAACTCAACAGCAAAACATAAAAACACCTTTCCCTTCAACACGATCAGAAGCTCCACCCCCTACATTTGACGGCTATTGCCAAGAGTCAGGGCTGTGTAGGAACAGGGGTTTCTTTATCAACGCACACAGAACACACAGCTATTTGACAACAAGTGTAATGGATTATAAATCGCTTACTAAACCTTTAATGTGTTCCTACTTTCTACTACCATGTTCCTACAGCAAAAGTCTCCTTTGAAGCAAATCCTCCATCTTACCAGTCTACGCTAACAGCCAACCGCTAATGATACAGATGTACAGACACAAGGACCCTACCACCCCAAGTTAATTTAACACCCGGAGCCTCTTCACAAAGCTCATTATTCCAATTCCAACACAGAGATGATTGCATACTGTGCAAGGCAGACGGCTATCAATTACCATCCTTGTTCAGATGAAATGTTGTGCCAACCATGTGGTCTGATTACGTACACTGATCACATTACGCTGCTGTAGATTGCTCTGCATGCTCGCGCTGCCGAGCTGGAGTCTCTGCTGTCCACGCCAGAAGTAGTTCTAGCATCATGTGTGGTACAGGTACAGGTAGTAGCTCCAGACTGTAAACTAGTTTCCATTAAATTCTGAAGCTTTCACCTCACCTGTATTTATAATTGTGAAACAGTATGTCTCAATACTATACTACAGTATACTATTGCTCTCAGCTCCATTTTTGCTGAGATTATAGTGTGGAAATCCTGTTTGCTTTAGTGTTCGCACAGCCATCTTAGATGGTGGACCAATCAGTGAGTGTGGCTAAATTTGATTACAATGAAGTCAAGCGTTTGTTTAGAAATGGTGGGAGAGCTGGAGTATATGAAGTGATATAGAGGTCTACGCCCGGTAGGAGGCAACGATTATGAACACCCAATGGAGCGTGGCCAGACCCTATTCACCAAGTGAATTTGGTTCACTTATCAGGCTGCGTCTCACCAACACCAGTATTCAGATGACCTGGCCCAAATGCACCAACATGCACGACACGAAGGCAGGACTCAGGAATAACACATTTCATATTTAACACAGGACCACGAGGAACTAGGATCTACACAGGTAGACAAGACATGAAAGACAGACCTTTGGACAACAGCGAAGATGGGCAGGTGAAAGCCCGCTATAGCAAGCTAAATGCTAAGCTAATACACTTTGTCAAATTCACCAAATATCTCCTCGCATTTCACTCGGTTAGCGTTCTCTGTGCGTGTTAAAAAATGATCAGATACGTCTAAACAGCCCTGGCTCCGTAAATAGGAACATAGTGGCGAACACCGCTCACGTCAACAAAGCCGTAGTAATGGATAACCCTGCCTATAAGTCAAAGGTGGAACATGAGACTATTGCCAAGTCCACAAGTATACAAATCCTGTCCATACAGCACTGTAAAAAAAAAAGAAAATCCATTCACATGCAAACAAAATTACATGCTTACAAGTGAAAGAAAATGCTGTATGTAAACAACGGAAATAACATGAACACTGAATATTAAGTTATTAAACATACTTCACCGTGGAAGTCTTCAGTGATCATATGCACTGTTTGCATGTGGATGAAAGGCCAAACCACATAGAAATAATCTACGTATTTTAAAATAACAGTGTACTTGTGGACAAGTCATATGAAACACAGGGTGGAGAGTGAACGAACAGCTGGAAACACAAAGCAAACAACTTACTATAAGAGCAAGAACAAACTGGGAACAACAGACAGGCAACAGACCATGACGTAGCCTGGGTAAATATTTGGGGTTACCTTTTGACTCGAGTGACAGCTTACAAATGTGTGTGTGTGTGTGTGTGTGTGTGTGTGGGTGGGGGGGGGGTTATGACCCTGCCTGTGTGGCTGTTAGCCTCTAATGTCACTAGCAAGAGGCTTTGACATTAGAATGAAAATGGGATTAGCATGGGCTAGACAGGGTCTCCATGGACAGCGAAGTGGAAAGCCCAAGTTAAGAAGGTATTAGATGGAAAGTCGATGGGATCAGTGCGACTCGCTCTGGTGTGAGAGTGTGTGTGTGTGTGTGTGTGTGGGGGGGGGCAGGAATGTCAGGGCCATGTTTAGAGCATTACTGAAACATTAGACGTTTTAGGACGTTTTTTAGAGTCTCGACAGTGGATATGGTGGAGGTCTCGTCACAATTCCCCTTAAATAACCCTTTTTAGATATGCAGTATATATTTACATTTGCTCCTACTGTGCATATGTAGATGGGAAATGTCTACTCTTCAAGATAGCATCAAGATAGCAGTCTCGGAATCGTGTTTTGAGTCTGAGAAATATGTGACTATCAGAGGTGCGTTCAGAATTGGCGGACGTTTGCTAACGTTTGCAAACATATTTGAAAAGTTTTACGTTTTCTTTGTGTTCATGGCGAACGTTTGCGAACAAAAGCAAACGGTTTAAGGAGGTAGTTCTCGGCAAACACGCGTTGAAGCTGGACGAAGGGTGGCTGTTTAAATCTAACATGTTTGGAATGTTTACACAAATCATTCAAAATTCAAGTTCAAAGCAAACTTGTTCCCCACGATCGTTTCCCACGTTCCTCAGATGTCAGAGTCACGAGCGTGATACACACATAAGTGAACAAGCCGACTGTGAAAACAAACAGCCTCAACCATCTCTATGGGGATTATGGGATGTTTCTGTCCTTCTTGGCCAGCATCTGCCGCACACGCCCCATTGCACAAAGCTTCATAGTCGGTGCATTAGACACCCCCCCAAATGCCGTAGCCTCAATCAATCCCTCTTGACGTGGGGGAGCACGAAAAGAGGAGGTGTGGGGGGGTGAATAAAAAAGCAGATTGTTCACGGTGCTCCACAAGTAGGCCAAGGAGCAGTACTCACACGGAGTCATCTGATTGGCCCTTAAGGATCTGATGTCATCTTTGATGAGGCGGCCATTCGCTGCTGCGGCTGATAAGCTGGGACTAGGCACGTATTGACAGTTTGACAACATGCCACCGAAAATTCCACACTTCTGTTCCCCCAAACCCATCACAGGAACTGCCTCGTATATCAGCCATTGTAATCTGCCTTTGAAACATTGGACATCTAGCGTGTGATCCCCTGCTGTGCTTTAATGTCTCACAGCCTCTGGAATGTCCCTACGGATCCTGTGTTTTTGTTGAAGGGACAGTGCAGTTCTTCCCGAACGCTAGAACAGTATGGCTGACACATTAACACTGACAGCTTTTCACTTAAAGGTTGCCAGAGTCAAACAACCAAGTACACCGTCTCCATTCTTTGTGGAGCGGTGATCGTGACTCAACCAACCACGGTCCGGTTCTCTCGACCATAACCAATCAATTTAATTAATTTACCTCTTCTACATTCTCCTTGTACGTTGTTGGCTGCAAGGGCGACTAGAATAAAGGTGAATGCCATGAAATGCAGTTGAAAGAGCTTAATCAGCGGAGAAATGGAATGAAGCCAGGAAGCTGTTTTAGAGGAAAAAAGGTAACGTCGTTTTTCAAACCAACAGCCAGGGATTGTGTGTGTGTGTGTGTGTGTGTGTGTGTGTGTGTGTGTGTGTGTGGGGGGGGGGGG
>JAODUE010024661.1:10284-22923 GCA_027564755.1 Amblyopsis hoosieri
CCCCCCGCCCCCCCCCCCCCCCCCCCCCCCCCCCCGCCCCCCCCCCCCCCCCCCCACCCCCGCCCGCCCCCCAACGACACAAACCTGAAGCACAGTCCTCCTCGTCCGCTCCGTTCTCACAATCCTTCTCCCCGTCGCATCGCCATGACAACGAGACGCACTTGTTGGTGCCGCCCCCGCAGTCAAACTTCTCCGGCGGGCACGTCTGTTTGCCTGCGGGCACAGCGAGAGAGTGTTTGTATTTAATGGACCCATAAAACAAAGAAAAGATATAGCGGCGGCAGCAATAACAACAATAACAGTGCAAGAGGCTTTGCCACCAGGGTCTATCTAGCAGCAGCATCCACAGCAAGCCCCCGCCACCCTGGCCAATATACTTTACCATCTGGGTTGCTCCCTAAAGTGACATTTCACGTACAACCATGAAATGTAACTAATGCCCTGCTGGCCGAGGCAGAGCAGAAGAACCACCCAAGCACCCAAGATGTTGTTGTTGTTGATCAGATTTGATGAAACTCGGTTTGTGTGATTTGTTTTTCATCTTTGAAAAGTTGATTTGCCACAGGTAAAAGTTCCACCCATATTATCTACCCATATCCAGCAGGAGATGTATCGTATAGCTACGCCTTCCATTAGTACGTTTGCAAGCATCCAAATTTTGAATGTCTCAACGTAAATTGCATGAATTGTTGACTTTAGCGACAGAAAATAGGCAATTGACACGTTGAAAGATACCAACCTAGAGATAATTTCACTTGAAGAACATATAGCCGATTATCTGGCATGAAATAAACATAACCTACTTTTACATCAGTGTGGCTTTGAGTTATTCATACGACGCATTTTATAGTTACACTTTATTGAAGATAAAATGAATTTGAATTTTGAATATTGAACCTGTGAGCTCATTGAAGGTCCAATGCTCTACTGGTAACAGTGGCGACAGTCATATTCAAAATGTTAACATACATGTGCTGCCATCTAATGGTCAAACAAGGAATATAGGATGCTAAATAGCATATCTTTAAGCACAGCATTGTGACCGTGACTAGTAAATTGTACCTATGGTGGGAAAAGTGTATTGGGAAAGTGCATTGTGAGTCATGTTTGAAATGTCAGTTAGATAAGACAACTTCACAATAAAAAAACTAACACATTTACAGTAGGAGGGTTATAATAACACAGTGCTTTCTCCAGTCTCCAGATAGATACAAAATGCTGTGAGCGGAATTAGAGCAGATGGAGAGAAAGACAAGTCATTCTTCCTTTAACAAAACAGCTGTTCACAAATTTACAGCAACATTACACTTGAGCTAATTGGGGTGTTTCTAACAATCACATGTTTCTTAACTACACATCACAGTTTAAATGATTACCTTACCAACCATCGGAGTTCAACATCAGTTCACTTGAATACACTGATTCCCTCACATACGTTAATCGTCGCAACATGACCTTGCATTTTATCATTATTCAATAAGCTGGAAATATTAAACTGACTAGCGATAACTGGTGAAGTGAAAAGCCTTTCTTTACCGTTTCTGTTATACATATTCTTTAATAACAATCCTCTCTCTTAGCTTTCAGTCAAAATTTGAATATTTCTAAAACATTACATTTGGCCCAGTACAACCACATATATTGGTCGATCGCAAAAATGGGATCAACTAAATGGACTGCATTCATATAGCACTTTTATCCAAAGCGCTTAACATTTTTAGCCTCACATTCACCCATTCACAGAGATGTCAGCCATGCAAGGAGACACTTGATCACCGGAAGCAGTTAGGGTTAGATGTCTTGCTCAAGGACACCTCGACACTTAGAGGGGGTTATCGGGGTTGGAACCAGCGAGTTCTTTATCACCTCATCTAAAAACATGTTAGGTACACCCTCCAGCCAGTGCCATCTGACCAGTATCACTGGCCTCTATCTGGAGTTGGTCCCCGGGCGCTGCACAGCGCCTGCCCACTGCTCCCTTGAGGGATGGATGAATTGCAGAGGATGAATGAAACATGTATGTGTGTATGTGACAATAAAAGCACCTTTACCTTTACCTATCGCCCCGCTCTACCACTGCACCACTTGTCGCCCTAAACTAACATCCAATAAGACAGTAGACATCTGCCTTTGTTTCAGAAGGTGACCCCAAAGGAATCGTTCTAAAAAATAAAAACATGAAAAGATACTCATGCATCTGAACCTGTCACTCCTGCCCCGGGCACAGCCGAGAGACATGGATAGAATACAGCACAGCGGGGCCAAAATGCTGAGGCAGCAAGCTCTCTTGACCTAGAAAGAGACATGTGCCGCTACTACTGACCGCTACAGACAACTGGGGCCGTTTCTATCGGTGTATAGAAACTCTCTGCATGTGTGCGCTAATTAGCATTCTTGCTAATCAGCGCTCCTAAATCAAACACTTTTAAATAAATGAATTGAAGCCATTTCCCTTGCTATGACACATGACACATATATAAGAAATGGGTCTTAACTGAAAGCAAATTATCAGTTCTTTAAAGTATCTTAAATCCAAGAGGCAAATGAGGGGGGGGGGGGGGTCAATTAATTGGAGTAGATAGCAAGGAGACCAACCGACAAAAGGAGAATGCAATGTTCTCTGTAAACAGAGCAAATTTCAAAGGATTCAAAGAGAATTTCAAAGAGAGAAGAGAAAAGATAAGAGAGGGCAGAGTGACCTTTGAGAGCCGCATCATTGGGAGAAATTAAAGTCGCCCACAGTGAAGAGAGACGTCGAGAAACAACGAGAGAGAGAGAGAGAGAGAGAGAGCTATCCTGTCGTCTTAACGCATGGTTCTTTGATGAAGCATGAACTAGCTCACTTCCTCGTCCACATAACAAAGAGAGACGAGCGACGCTGTGAGCCTCTTGTCTCCACGGTGCAGATATTGATCCCGACGTGACTAATGGCTTTTTACTTGTGCAAGGGGGGTAGCATAATACGAAGCGATTACGCATAGACAAACTGCCCGTGTCACCATTGTTAACCAAGTGTGTGCTGAGAGAGAGTATAGCGGCCCGTCTCCTCGAGTTTTCGTCAGGAAGACGGCTTTGGCCCAGCTGTTAAATGTTTATTGCCCTAAAAACAATAAATCAGCTGGATCAATGACTCGCCCCTTACAGCCTGGAGTGCTGAATGTATATAGGTTGTACTGTAGGCTACTGGACTCTACTCTCATCCCTTGAAGGGTTAACATTCTTCACATACAATGGAGTTGATAGGGGATCGATTTATTACGTCAAGGTTGTCTCCGCATCTACCCCAAGTACAACTTTCCTTTTCCACAATCCCGTGATGTGCGAGTGACGGAAACACAAAATAGAATTTGGGTGAATTACACATTAAAAAAGGTACAGTATAAGATATTGGAATCTAATGCACTAATTTCTGTCCAATTTAACAACTGTATCCCCACTATTCCGCTAGATTACAGTTCTCTGCGCGTGTTGAAATAATGGCTTCATAAATGGTAACACAAAGAAACAGCAATGCTCTAGCCTTCGCAATGTGTTTCCAATATGTGGGGCGGATCTTCTGAGACAGCGCCATGTCGCACTGATTGAATGGAGAGGGGTATTTGTTTTGATTTGAGTTTTGGAGTTAGCAAGCGTTCTGGATTTACTTCACTTTAGAAGGAAGGTACATTGTAGCGCCGCCGGCTCACTGCTTGAGACAATGCAGTCCATGCAGGAGGGGTAGTGAGTGGTGTGAGACCATGTGCTCTGCAGGGGGAGGAGTGGAGGGAAACACCTGCCAGCGAGCGCCAAAAAGAACAGGGAGGAGCATGTGCCAGTAAGGGGGCGTCACTGTAAAGCTTCACTAGCCTGACTCCGCACGCTCTCATCTTAATTTTCGCTGAGATTATTAGTTTGTAAACCCTGATCACTTGAAGGCCCGTTCAGATCAAACGCAATTAGCGGCCATATGGGGGCTGGGTGAAAGCGATGTCATTGAAGTCAAGCATGTGTTTAGCTAGATGAAGTGATACAAACAGCTGTACAATGCCGATTGTTAAAGGCTGCTCCGATAGTTTAAACATTAACGGAGCTAGTGCAGACCATGTTCACAAAGTGAATTTTGGGTCTGGTTACACCAGGCTAGCAAAAGTTTGGAATCACAAATAAATCAAGGATATTCTCTTTAACCTTGCCTGGCAATTCCTGACATGGCACTGAGCATGTATAAAACGATATTGTGAGATAGATTACCCTATAACGAGCACAATAAAAAGTTAATGGACAAAACTGACCAGCTTTTCTCCGCACTGTTTCACAAGGTACTGTGTGAGACTCCCTGTGTGAATGTGCATTTCTTATGCTGGAATGAGAAATAATCTATCTGCCCCTGAGCTGAAATGGCCAAAACGCCCCAAGTCCTAAGTAGATTTACTGCTTCATTAAGCGAGACCAGGGTGGACCGTAAGATATAGATCAGGTGCAGGAAAGGCACACTGCATGCTGGGACTGTATTAGCAAAGTGCATTAGCTTGTAATGCACCGTCCGAGGGTTGTAAAATAAAGAGCTCTCCATCCCTTTATTGCAGACTTGGTATAAATGAGAATTAAATGCATTAAGCCCTATTGTGAGAATAGAATTGTGCAAAAAGTCTGGATTTTTAAATGGAATGGGAGATGAAACTCGGATTGGTTTGTCGTATATTACGCCCAAAACACACCCGTGAGTAATGAAGAGAGTAAGTCCAACCCTTTTGAACCATGTGCCTGGCGCAGACTGTTTACCTTCCGTTAGCAAACTTGGATTTGGACATGCCCTAAATAGAACGTGTGCTCAGATCGTTAAAATTGGGCCCTTAATTTTAAATATATCATATAGGACATAAATGGCAAACTGAGCATGAGTTTGGGGCAGTATTGGTTTATGGAATCAGTAAGATAACAAGCTGCATTATTCAGAGCAGTAAACTACAGCATGCGTACTATTTACAGTGCAACCATTTTATGGAGCAAATCCTTGCTTTTCATAAAATCTAGAGAATGAGGCAAGAATTAAGTCACCACCTCCTCCAAAATTAACATTCTCAACGGGGAGAGGCTTAATATCTATAAAGAGATTCATATACGTCAATTTTCATCAAAGGCCTCTCCAGAGAAATATGGCTAATCCACTACAAATTGCATACTTCTGAGAAGTGAGAAGGAAAACTAGGCCAGTACACATGCTGGTGAAAATGTCACAAATTCTAGACACTGTCACTGGATGTCAATCGTTTCCTCAGGTAAATAATAAAGGTTTATTTATTCAGTGGAGAAAAGTGATGTAACATTCCCCAACCCTCTTCCCCGCGCACCTGCCAACACCTTGACACGTTTGTTTCTACGCAAAAGGGGAAACTGTCACACAGCAGTGGTCTGACACAATAACCATCTGGCTAACACTTGCTAACCTGCTCCCTGAAACAGGAATGGGGGGCAGAAAACACGCTATACCACACCGCTAGCATAACGCCGTCCTGGTAGCATGTTAACTCAAGGAAACAGAAACAATGAAAGCTGGCCGTTCACATACGTGTCTGCGAGGAGCTGTTCAGGGCTTACAGTATAACTAACTGGCTGTGTGTGGCCTGTGTTTCAATGTTTTAATACGCTATCTCCAGCGTGTAATTGGAAACCCACTTGCAGCGCCCGGATTATTCTGCGACAGCTGTTGCTGGCTCTGAATCATAAATGTGGGCACACGTGTGTGTGTGCGCGTGCGTGCGTGTGTTAACAACAATGACCACGCATACAACAGAGAGCAGAAAAGGAATATGATTGAACACATTTTGTCTAAGTATATTGGATAACAATTCAATATGTTTGCAAGCCTACAAAAATCAATGCTCCACTTTCACAGCCAGAACAGGATTCTTCCATCAATACGGTACAACTTTGACTCAATTCAATTCAAAATGTAAAGTCGGTGTGGAGTTCAAATGTCAACAAACTTTATCCAGAATTACATTAAAACATTTATCTGTTGAATGGGGAGTTTGAGGCACAATGTTGAACTTGAAACATGATATACATGAAAACATCAAGTACTACAAGTCATTTGTTTCCATGTAAGATTTGTGCATGCGTAGCCCCCTTTGAGACGACAATGTGATTAAAGGGCTAAGAAAACAAACTTAACTCGATCGTTTTGCTTGTGCTGTACATGCTCCACCAGTGGTTTTCCCTCCATCAACTCACAACTCAGTCTTAGAATTTGAATGAAACACAATGATACAATGAAACTTAGTTAAACCCTATTTAACTTATGCTAATCCCTTGGCTATTCAGCTTCCTTTAATCAATGGTCCCTCCACCGATGTTAACTACAGTATGAATTAACCCCGACTGGAGGAGTTGAACCAGGTAAACTCAGTGTTATTCATTCGCCATCAGCTCCCTGTTTCTCAAAAACATATGGGGTCTAACTATCTTCAACTGTTTCATTAAAAAAAATTTAATTACTAAAACTGTAATTACTAACTAATAACTTAATATCAGGAAACATTTAAGAAAAGTTCAACGGCCTTTCAATTTGGCTTTTTATCACTAGCACAAGTCCACCAGCTGTTGCTGTGAAGACATTTTCAATGCGGTGATTTAATTTGTTGGCCCAATAGCGCCTTCTGACTAACATCGGTGTATCGTAAATACATACACCCCCAAAGGCTACAACCGGCTAATACAGGGCTGGAGAAATGTGTGCTTCGACAGTGCACATGCTCTAGATCAGACATCATATTAGATGGACTAGCCTTATTAAAGAAATACAATGTAAACATTGCGGTTACGGCGGTTGCTTGCATCCCCCTGCGGTTGGGTTAGCAACACCCCTGTATTGCAATATTGCGGTTATCCTGATAGCCCTAGTCCACTAGAAACAGTGCACAGATTAATATGCAAGTGATAATCAGATGTTGATTATTCCATTTTAAACCTAATCACAAAAATAGAGCTCTTCAAGAGCTTTTAATTAGAACAAATCTAAATCGCAATACATCCTGCTAAACATTTACAAAGTAGCACAACAGTCGCTCAGCGGTCTAATAAGGTTAATGAAAAGCCGAGAGGGATTGCGGTGAAGCATCTTCTAGAAGTGTCATGCTAGTGCCTGGGTCTCCCCTCTCTATGCGTCTCTCCGTAACTTCTGTATTGTGATTAGGATGCAGCAAGATGAAGGCAGCTGTGATGGAGGGCTTGCCTCTCATTAGCGGCCCCTCTGTTGAGGACATGCAGCTTAACATATCGTCACGGCGGGCTGAACGCCGTGTGGTAAAATGACACGCACGTCACTTTGGAGAGCCAGATGAAGAAAAGACAAGAATCAATTTTCTGACCAGACATGCCACCTATATCACGCATAGCTATCAGTACGACGGTGCTGCGATATTAATACTACGCAGAAGAGCCGATACCTGCAGGTCATTAAGGCTGGCTGCAAAAAGAGTCAATCCCCATCGACTCCAATGTTAAAATGTCAAACTTCACAGCAAAAATAAACATGTTGGTTGGTTTTGGTCTCTATAGTGAGTCTCCCCGTGCATGACAACTGTACCTCACTGGATGAATGTTTTAAAACTCATCAGTTAAAAATATCAAACATACATTTATCCTATTATAATGAATAGGGGTCACATGGGGGCGTTACAGGTGGAGTGAGGTACTGCAAAGACGGCGTGTTCAAACGGTGTTCAAATACATTCTTAAAATAAGCTATGGATGAGATCACGGAGGTTTTGGAATGGAACTGTTCTGGTCTCTTAAGATTTAACATCCTATCCTCTTATTCTCTCCAACTGTGAAGAATCTCGGCATCGTCCTGGACAACCAACTGCCCCCTGCCCCCAAAAGATCCAGCATGTCGGCTACCAGACTCAACTCAAGTCACCCCACTGGCACTGCAATGGTGGAATGAGTTAGGAGAGCAAAGTCCTTACCCATCTTCTGCAAGAGACTTAAGACCCATCTCTTCATTGTCGACTGACCTCTCTACCTCGTAACACTCCCACTAACTCCAGACGTACCTCAAAGGTTGACAGATAGGTCCCTCTGTATTGGCAGTACAACGTTGTGTGCTGCTTTAAAAGCAAAGTGTTTGTTTGGCAGAAAATCCCATATGATGACAACAGCATTTGAATTCTCATAGAATTTCCATATAAATTACTTTACTTTCTCAGGGCTGATTTCTATCAGTGCATACAGAAGGCATGACTCTTCCACTCGTTTATCTTTAACTGGCGTTGGGTATAAAATGTGTTATCCTTCAGAGGTACACGCCTTCCTCTTTGGGTGACATTGGCAGCGAGGCTGGTACATTATTCATCGGAAGAAACCACGTGCTTATAACAAACAAGAAGTGATAAAACTAGAAATAATATTTGTCCATAAAGACTCATACTCTATGTTAATCTTGCTGTCTGCTTTCGTGCATTGGAATTTACTCCCATAGAATTTTAGATTCTGTAGTACTGCAAGACAGGATTAGGATATTACTCAAATAATTGGTTCCAACAGTATTAATTATCAATACATTATCAATATAATGTTAAATGCCATATTTAAAGCTGAATATGCTAAATATACACACAACAGGTAAAGTTCATTCTGATTCAATCAAAAGAAAAACACCTCTCCAGTGCCACAGGCTGCTGCCTCAGAGGCTCTGACCCACACATTGGAAACTCATTGCCAAGGCTGGGATGTCATTGAGTATCTGCAATACTTTGCCTGTGTTCCCATTTACAGCAAAAAAAAATGTCAGCACGCAGAAAGAAAGGGCAGTTGTCGGACAGCGAGTACATATTCACTGAATCTAACAAAGTGTATTATCTTACAATCACTGACTATACCTTTAATAACTAGTAGTATCGGAATTTGAACAGATTGGACTGGATAGTTCTGTAGGGGAGGGAAATATACCGGTAAAGAGTGATAGTATTTGTGCTAAAAAAAAAGAGCTGCAGCTTGCAGTCGCACCTTGTGACCAGCGTGGCCGCTATTGTGCCAAGATACGCATTGTAACTTTGAAAAAGCACTTAATCAACACTAGTTCTCTAGCAGAAGTTAGGAATCATTTCAGGGCTCTTGAGAAATCCATTTCAATTTGAAGCCTCCTACACCTAAGTCACTGTGGCTCCCCGCACGTCTGGACGTCGCGTGGGCTAGCCCGCTTGACATGAGCTAACCGGCCCCTTTGCTATACCTCCCCCAACAGCTGGGCAAAGAGGAGTAATCGCCCCTCCGACACTCCACGTCAGACGGCAGCTTTGAGTATCGAAGAGCGTTGGCGGGTTGAGAGCCCCGCGAAGACTGCCAAGTGTGGGTGGGCATCGTGTGTGTGTGTGTGTGTGGGATGGGGGGGAGGTAGATATGGTGTCTGGCTGGAGGCAGGTGGAACGGCTGCACTCTCTCGCCTGAGTGGAAACGACAAGGGAAATTACAAACTCGGCTTCTGGTTCCCGGAGAAGCCACAGTAAGTCCCGACTAGCGTGGCTGAGGCAGCGTGGGGGAAAGGCGTGGGAGGGGGCAGACACGACATATTCAGACAGAGCACGCTAAATGCCAAGTTAATTAGCCAGCCATGGATTATTCTCCCCCTGTCCTCCCAGTGTCTATTCTCAGAGATCACCTGTGATGGCGAAGGTAAACCTGAAATACATGCGATGGTTCAGAACGCCCAGATGGAGTCAATGTGGATAATACAACATAGAGCCTCTTGGGTTTCTTGAAATCATTTATAATGTATATTAATTTGATAGATAATTCCCGCCTGTTGTCTAAATTTATCTCATCCTCTGGCGTGTTAAAGGTGTGGTTGCGATAGTAAGCTAATACACGACTTGTCAAATTCGGCAAATATCTCCAAACGGTCCGCTAGCTGCTAGCCGGTGTTACTGACTCTGTAGATGGGAACACCAAGTGGTGCAGACCGCACCAGACAACACTATCCCAGCCGTGGCACTGCGCATCCAATGTGGAGGCGGAGCTTCTGAGGGAGCACCCTATGCCTATGCCGCTGAAGGGAGAGGTGTTTTTGTTTTGATCGAGTTCAAATATCAGCAAACTTTATCCAGCACCGCTTACTAACAACAAACTCCAAAAATGGCAGCGTAGAATCGCACAACACGTATGGCAGTAAGCTCAGCGGGAGCATTTCTTCTACCGTAAGGCTGTACAGTGCATCGCCAAACAAGGTGGAAGTGTTGCGCTGCCTCACACTGTGAATGAAAGCAAAATAATAACGACGTCATCAATGATTTCTGAGCTTTAGTGCAGAAAGGCAGAAACTAATATATGAGCACATTTCCTGTAAACCGGACAATGCTTCATTTAAAAGAGGTGTATTAGCGCATCTACTGTAGTAAACCCTGTTGACAGAAATTGTCCGGTCGGTTTTGTGATTAGTTGACGAATTATTATTTCTCTAACTGTCACAACGCAGCGACTGTGACCATGTACGTGCATGTGCGTGCGTGCACGTGCGCGTGTGTGTGTGTGTGTGTGTGTGTGTGTGTGTGTGTTAGTGCGTGTGCATGTGAGTACACTTACTGCAGGTGGCCTCAGCCTCGTCGGAGCCGTCCGGACATTCCGGTTCGCCGTCGCAGCGCCAACGTCCCGGAACACACTGGCCATTCAGACAGGCAAACTCAGCCGGGGCGCAAGTCTTCCTGACTGCTCACAGGGGCGGGGGGGGGGATGAGAGGGAAGAGGATGAAGGACAGGTGGACAGATAGAGACAGAGAGACGGAGGGAGGGAGAAATGGAGACAAGACAAGATGATAAATGAGAGTTGAATAGAGGAAAGGTAGAGAGGGAGGCAGGAAAGAGAGATGAAGCAGTCAGAATTGCAGTAGTCTCATTATCTGAAGCTTGTCTATCGAACCCTTCCCAGCATGCTCTGCTCTGCTAATTATTCTCATCTTCTTTGCCCGTTTTCCCCCTCAGCATTGAGGCCGCCTCGCACCGCCTGCTCGGGGATCCAAGTCTAACCTCGTCTGCAGGGTTTTCAACACGGAGGTGGGAGAACACCTGCCAACCTTTTACCTCAGAAACCTGTTTACATCTGAGAGCTACGAGCCGACGAGGCCACGGGCTGATAAACACGGGCGAGACGTGCCCTGAGTCGAACGCGCACCGGCGTGCAAGACGTCTATGCGGGACACGTTTAAGCCGAGAGGAAAGACGATGATGGACAGATAGCCCCGCCGGTTATTAGCTAACCCTGTGGTCGCGGAGCTCGTGCGCCTAGCGTCTAGTCCCACCGCAAACACTCTCACACGAGAATGCGCCGCGCTCACCTGTATCAACAAGCTAGACAACGCAAATGCTCCGGTCGAAGCCATTTCATTTCCTCAGCCCGTAACTTCCGAGGCAATGTACTCAGAGAGCTATGCATTCTAATATATCACTGCCTGACAGACGTTCAATCCGGCTCTTCCGGCGTCGATAAGCAGCCTCCGCTGTCACTAAGTAACCTCAATTGTCACTATAAGCTAAGCCAAGCCAAGTCTTTATTGCTTCACATGAGATATAGCGGGTTAGCGTTGTGAAGGGAACTTGAGCATCAGTAAGTGGATGAGCAGCGACAGCAAGGTGACCCTGTGATTTCTCACCAGTGTCTCCAGTGAAAGATTGTCTAGGGTGGGAAGAGGGAGGGGGAACCATTACAACTGGGAGTCTAGTTAAAATGGCTGACGTCACTAAAAAAACAACACGAACAGACGAACTATGTAATTGCGAGAGATGCTTGAAGAGATGCTTGAAGAGAGCCTGTTATCGCTAGCCATTAGAATGATTCCATATCGAATCATTTGCAATCTCGGGGCGGCAACGTCGAGCCAATAACAGGTCATCTTTGCCGGGAGCGACATTTTAAAGTGATGAAATGTCTATTAGCATGTATGTCTAGCGGCGCGCCCCGAATGTGTCGGCAACCGAGGTCTCATCAATTCCTGTCAGAGTCAAGTAAACACGTTATCGCATTTTCTTACTGACATTAAATTGACCCCATAAATTAAAGCACTTAAAACATTCCCTCTTTCATGACAGGCACTATCTACTGTCTCTCTCTACCAGTCTCTTTTCCCTGCCCTGTTGAAATCAGGCATTTCTTTCATGGCACCGGCTCTGTAATAGACACCTTTGTTTTTTTTTTGGTTATTATTCTTGTCATTAGATAGAAAATTACGTTGGTTTTTCCTAAGTGCCATTTGTGCTATCATTAGCGAACAGGACCTTTGTTAAAGGTAAGGACAGATAATTATGAGGCAAACTGAAATGTCTTTCTAACACCTCTCCTGAAAACTCATTAGTAGGTACGCTTGCAGTACAAACCTCCAGTGGATTCTGGACCAGACACGCACACACACCTCCACATTAGCGCAGGAACACATATTCAAGATACTTATTAGCCATGGAGATGGTGGCGGAATGAAACCTCAGACAGAATGACAGAGAAAGAGAGGTTTGTACTGTAAATACAATTCCTCACTCACCGAATTATTGTTTTAAATTATACTACCAAGCCAGCAGTATATAGTACGTATGAAGCATAATACACTAGATAGGCCTATGACGTATTACTGTAATGAGCACAATATAATTATATTTTACTATTATTATTATTAG
>JAODUE010024671.1:3967-22922 GCA_027564755.1 Amblyopsis hoosieri
TATTAACCTAGCTGGTTAACTTTAATCTGTATTAACCTAGCTGGTTAACTTAAGTCTGTATTAACCTAGCTGGTTAACTTTAATCTGTATTAACCTAGCTGGTTAACTTAAGTCTGTATTAACCTAGCTGGTTAAGAAAGTTGAGAACATTCCACCTTCTCCTCCTGCACTTCCTCTTCCTCCTCCTCCGTCCCTGACTTGACCTTGGCTCCCACTCTGTCGCCATGGTGATCCCCTTCCTCCACATACTCCTCCTTCCTCACTCCTCCTGACTCCTCCCCCTCACAGCGGCCGCTGTCCGACTGGCTGGGCATCTGGGGGTCTTCCTGGGAACCCCCCCCAAGCGCGGCCAAGGACGCGTCCAGCTTGGAGTCGTCTCCCATTCTCTGGGAGTCGGGAGAGAGCAGGGCTCCCTCAGCCATGTCTCCGCTTCCCCCGTCCCCTCCCAGCAGAGCCCTAGCTGGGGCGGAGGGCCGCGCCCTCTGCCTGGGCCTTCCCTCCTCCGACAGCCCTCCCAGGGACGGCTTGCGCTTGTGGAAGCGCCGGTTGGGGAAAGGTGCAATCTGCTCACCCGCTGCTCCCGCCGTGACCCCCGCCCCCCCCTCCTCCTCCTCCCCCATGCCGCCCAGGGCGGAGCTCACCAGGCTCAGGCCCAGCTGCTGCAGCAGGAAGGAGCGCTGCAGCCGCGACGCGGCCGCGCCGCTAGCCGCCGCGCTAACAGTAGCGCTAGTGGTCAAATTCGCCGTCTGCTGCTGCTGCTGCCTGTGTCTCTGGGGGTCCTGTTGGTGCTGGTGGTGGAGGGCGGGCCGCTCGGCCGAGGATGGCAGCGTGCGTGTGGTCAGGTAGTGCTTGCAGGCCTTGACCACGGTGTTGAGGTGCAGGTGCGAGGCTGCCAGCAGGACGTCCATCACGTTGCTTGCCCCGAGCATCAGCGTGGAGGTGTACATCATGTCCACCAGCGCAGCAAAGGCCTCCGCCGTCACCACCTGGTATGGTGAGCAGCAATACCCATGAGGCCTCATGAGTCAGAAAATGTACAGCGTCCGGTTGCGGTTCAGACGTAACGTATATGTTTTGAGATGGGCCGCTTCAACATGCATCTTTGGTGTTTTTATATACAGATTAGTTGGTTTGTGCTTAAACCATCTTCTAGGTAATTGCAATTGACATCTGATTGGTTCAGGCTTGTGCCAGGTGTGCTTTTCCAACAGCGGTTGGTTACATTTATGCACGATATACAGTATGCATGTGTTATTATTTGTTGTCCTGGTTCCTGGGCCTCTATGTAAAAGGGACAGGCAGCATGACAACAATAAACAAACAAAGAGAATGTACAATGGACATTATGTGATTAAATTGGGTTTGTAAGGAGGGGTGAGTCCCCCTTATGGGAGGCGGGGTGGGGTGTGTCTGGGGGGCCTCCCCGAGGACATTGTGAGTGTCAAGCACTTCATTTACAGTAACTGGTTATTTTAAAGCACCAGTTTTGGCGCCAACCATTAATTTATGGTGGAACTCTTTATGTAAAGGATAACACAAAAGCCAGGCACCAGGTGACAAAATATAATAGAGTATGGCTCTCAGGCATTATTAGTTTCAAATGTTCCTGTCCATCAACTTTTCTCACTTAATTTTATTCCTGCTAATAGTAAAATAAAGATTCCATGATTTGACCCAAAAGAAATGATGAGATTCCCTGATTTTCCATCTCGGAATATACTTTTTAAAGTTCCATGATATTCAAGAAATGCCATGACCAGTGGGAACCCTGAATACAACCAGAAACATTATTCTGTATGTTTTTAACCAAGACGTGGCCACTCACCTCACTGTCGAGCTGGATCATGTTCATGCTTGCGTCTCCGTCGGCAACAGTGAACAGGGCTCGGAAGTGTGTGCTGCAAGCAGCCAGCACAGAGCGGTGGGCCTTGAAGTGGCGGCTGCCCACCACGATGACGCAATCACACAGCTGGCCATGGAGACGCTGATAGTTTAGTTGCTGGAAGATCTGCTCAAAGTGACTGGGGAAGTCCATGGTCCTAAAGGGAGGAGGGCACAGAAGAAATTGAGACAGGATAACGGTTTCATTTCTGTATTGTTTTTTTTTTAATCCCCATTTTATCTTTGTTTAATAATATACAGCACTTTTAATTGCCTTGATTATGACGGGTGCAATAGAAGCATGAGCCCCCTGGGGCAAGACCCCTTCCCACATTATCTAAGCTCTTGTCTAGGATGGTAGGTAGTAACTTTGCTAATGTTAGGAAATTATCTGAATATTATTTTTAATTTTAATAGTTGAAGGAAATAAAAAAAAGTGTTTGTTTTGCCAACTGAATATGTGTACAGAAGAAGATAAGCCTAGAGCTGTTTTTTTTATAAAGGACACACATGTAGACACATTATTTTACTGTTAATATGAGAATCATATAGAGGGTAGTCCATTAGTTTGAACAAAGAAATAACAAATACATTTTTGGTGAAAGAGTCACCACGATAGAATTCTATTTTGATTTTGCCACTGAGAGAATACCCGGTATGGGAGTAATGGAGAGATGGGGGAATGGTGATAGAACTAGATGGTATATCACGGGGTACTCCTACTGATACTTATGGCTCAAGTACCGATTAAACCAAATGGCTGTTGTCTGCCAATGTTTCCAGTGGTACCGAACAATAGTATAAATCCAACAACTGCCAGCTATAGTTGCTACTGTGTCTACAATACGGTACCGTACAGGACATCGGATTCTAAAAATGTCACAGAGGTGCCAAGCAATTTAGGTTAACCACAGAGCAGGATAGAAAACGTTACAATAACAAATAAACACATCCATCTCGTCTATATTCACGTTTACATTAAAACGTTACACTACCTTGAGGTCCTTGTCAGATGACTGTATAATAAATTCCGTAGCAGTGCAGGGCCTTAGATCACAGCTAACAAAGCTAGCTGGCTCGCAGTTATTAATAAGATGAGCTGTTATGCTGCTTTACAGTGGGCTACTGTAAATGCTAATCAGCAATAATGCATCGTTTTGACGTGGACTACGGTACCTTTAATTTATAACTTTCACCCTATGACATATCCTGCTCTGCTCCCTAAGCCACAGCGATCCGTTTATTTATTTGGATTACATGCCATTACTGTATTTTGCCGTAAGGCGGAGACAAACAGTGATGTGCAGTGCCCGGTGGTTCGGGAAACATAGTCATCACTGCTTCTTCAGCATTGGCACCGGTAGTGAACATGTCGTCTTTAAAATGTGTGCACTACACTTTTATTAGATCCACCATAGCCCACGCGATGTATGTGTGTATTTATTTACATAATATATAGTTCGACTGGCCGTTCAACCAGACACTAGAGGGAGCCATATTCAGTTTGGGTCGCAATTTAACTCCTCACCTTTGGATGTCGCTGTGATCTGAAAGAGCGCGTACATCTTCACAACAACTATGGACGCCCCCTGTACATTGGTGTGTTGCGAAAAGGAAAAAGAAGCAGAAAAAGCCGTCATTGGTAAATATGGAATGCTTGTTATCTATGATATTATATGGTAATATACACAATTAAAGCTATGTTGAACGTTGTTGCTTTTTGTGTCGTATTTGTTAATTTAACCGGGTTTGATGCACACGTGCTGTGGGCCGTAACTTGCTTGCTTTGCTCCATTGCTGTCTGGAACTATAGTCATAATGGTCTGGATTGATTGGAATCGTGTTATCAGCGTTTACATGTTCTGTAGATAGTCACCACATTAACTATAGCAAAGCTGTAGCTCATTGTTAATCAAGATGAGTTAATAATATAGATATGTATTTACATTTTTAGTTCAGTTTTCAAATGGCACCGTAAAAAACACAGACCAGCTGGATTTCAGCTACTACAAGCATACAGATGAAAGTAACCCAAGGAAAAAGAACAGGCGAATCTTGGTAAGTGACATTCTTATTTTATTTTGTTTTACAAATGTTCTACATGTTTGAACAGTATTACTAATTTGTGGGTTGAAATGCCAAATATTTCTAATGTTAATTGAAGTAATAAGGAGGATACGTTTTTCTTTCCTCTAGGTTGCAGAGACGAACAGACTCTCATATGTTGGCACTAACTTTGGAGAAGGGTCCATGAAATGCAACACCCTTTGCAAGTAGGAATGTTATACACATTTGAATACATTTACAATTTCTGTATTACAGTAGGGGGCTCATTGCTGTGTGTGTGTGTGTGTTGTCCAGTTATTATGTAGGGGTCTTAAACAAAAAGACCAATCAAATGGAAGTGCACAGTGCTCAGATCTTCAATATGCACCCTGTTATACCAGGTAATGACACAACGGCACCACCAAACAGAACTCTTGAGGACCTAATGACAATGTAGTTTGTGCATTCCAATGGCTACATGATGTGCTCTTACTTTAAACAGGGGAGACTGCACCAGTTGACACATCCCAGGAGGCTAGCAGTTACAAAGAGAAGGTGATTTTGTATATTAATGGGGGAATCAGCGTTTTTAAGCAAATGCACTTTATCTCAAATTCAGCGCTGATAAGAGAATTTGATGTTCCTATGCAGCCCTGGCTTTATAAATGGGAGTATAAACAAGGCCTCTGTACTGCACCATGCTTATCAGGTTACCATGCTTACTATGAGTGAGTTGTGCTCGTGTATATAGTTAACCTATTTGTTTTTTAGGTGGACTCTCTGGTTGAGGCGTTTGGCACCAATAAGCAGAAGAGAGCGCTTAACTCCCGTAGGCTAAATCAGGTGGGCAGTGAGACCCTGCAGCAGGCAGTGGCGAAGGCTGCCAACAGCGTGATTGATCAGAAGGGACTGGAAGGTACATTTACGGCATTTGGCAGACGCTTTTATCCAACGCAACTAGGGCTGTCGGAATTTAATCGCAATTAACCGCACACTTTACGTAATTTATTGTGATTAATAAATAGAATATTTTTTCCTAAATGTTAAATTTGTATAACAAGATAGGCCAGCCTTATGCACTTTTTATTTTAATTATTATTAAAAAAATGGCATAAAGATGGCATATCTTGTTATAAAAATATAACAATTGTGGGCGGGGGGGCAATAGGTTAAATTCTGAACAGGTAAAAATATGCGATTTATTAATCGTAATTATGTAAAGCGTGCCATTAATTGCAATTAACCACGATTAAACTCTGACAGCCCTGAAAGCGACTTACATGTAGTACATTTGTCATTAGTTGGACAGGTCAAATGCCAGCAATTATAAGCAAACAATATTCTATCAGAAAAGTTACAGCATCTTGTCATCATGTCCACTACCACGTCAATCAATAATTAAACCATCCAACAACGTCCCTAGTGGTTTTAATAATAATTTGCCTAATACTGAAGTGTGCACATAAGAGCAGAATAGGATTACATTTCTTTTTTCTCTATATAAGAGTAGGGTAGAGAGAAAACGGAACATTAGAGTAAGAAACTTGAGTTAGCATTGAGTGCTAGGAGGTGGAGAGGTGGATGGTGAAGAGGTGTGTCTTGAGTTTCATGGGTGATGTTTCAGCAGTCTTGACTGTTGCTGGCAGCTCGTTCCCCCATTGTGGTGCCACAGGACCGAGAACATTTGAGACATTGACAAGTGAGTCTTGAGACCTCGTAGCGATGGCAGTGCCAGCCGAGGTGGTGGTACGAAGTGCTCTTGTTGGGACCTGGAAGTGGACCATTGCTTGGAGGTAGCTCAGGGCAGTTTTATTTACTACGTTTAGGCCAGTACCAGTGTCTTGAACTGGATGCGGGCTGCAATGGGGAGCCAGTGAAGTTCTCAGAAGAATGGAGTTAACAGGGGAGAACTTGGTTTGGTTCAATACCAGGCGGGCTGCAGCGTTTTGAACACGCTGTAAAGCCGGGTGCCCACCAAATGCGTAAAATATTTTGCTTTCATAATTTTTCTGCAAGCACCATCCTTATTTTTACATAAGGATGTAAAAATATATATATACAACGCAAGGCAAACAGGCCGAGTGTGGGCGACGTGTTGTGCCCAGGATTCGGTACTCTATGCCAGTGCATTAAAGTGAAGCTCGAGGTGGGATTAGCAGATGGGAGGGATTTCTATGTCACGGTCGTGAGCGCCGTCTACGTCCTCTGCGGGTGCATGTTAGTACAGGAATAGAGGACACAAACATAGTAATAGTAAGAGAAAATAAATGAAGATGGGATACTTGGCTTGCAGAGCTTCTAGCTGACTGCTTCCGGTGTCTTCCACAGGGAGACTTCCTTTGTCTTAAAGCACCCACTGTCTTCCACAGGGAGACTTCCTGTGTCTTATTGCACCCACGGTCTTCGTGCACACGCCAGCGCCTATCGCTGACACTGATGCACTAGCTAGCTAGCTAGCTAGTGCAGCTAAATAGCACTGAACAGGAAGCCTGGGTACAGACCCATCCCCTGCTAATCAGCTCAGTGTCAAGGCAATAGATAGTCACTGATTGGACTGTCTAAAGGCCTGCTAACTACATGCAAATAGGCTACAGAACACAGCTGATGCCTCTATGGCCAAAACCAGCTTGACCACGTTGTTCAGTGAACTTTTTCACTGATCGACCCGTTTGCTCAAACATTTAAAACGTTTGTGAACTACTTTTAAAGCCGTTTGCTCCGTTTAATGGGAATGGCGAGTGTTTCTCAGTGACGTGTAGTGAGGTGTAGCCGCATATTTTCCAAGTATTTGTGTGTATAAGTCATCACTATTACCATTACCAAATGTCGCTTTTATTACATCTTTCCATCATACATGTATTCCGTCTCATTCTGATATGAAATGCATGAAATTCTAAAATCGAAGATGATGACACAACCATTACGAACATATCTTTAAATCAGTATAGTGTGCTATGCACCGACAGAGGTGGTTCTAGAGCCATGCTGGGTCTACCATCATCATGTGCATCTGTACTGCTGAAACACAATCTAAAGCGGTAAAACACAAATTATGGCTTTGTTGTTTTTAGCCATGTGAGCATTGTTCAACCCACACGTGTGCCCAACTCCTCCCTGTTTTGTAACCTGCTGTTCACTCCATTGCCGTTCGCATTCATTGAACTTGTAGTAAACGTTCCACCATCCTGAACGCAGGGTAAGTCTAGTCAGTGCTAGGCAGGACAAACAGAAGTGTTAGCAACTAAGTCTACACAGAACATTAGAATATTCTTACGAAATACTTGAAGATTAGACACAGCCTCAACCATCTCATGCGTTTGCTTTAACTTCACCTTGTTTCCTTTTGTTTGCTTTGTTTCCTTGTTGCGTTTGTGGAATCAATTTTTTTTCCCCTATTTTTCTTTCATTATTTCACTGGTATTGTTTCCTCAGTCCTGCAACAGGAAGCAGCACAGATGGAGTCCCAGGAAGATGCAAACCTCTACCTGCCTTCCTGCAACCCAGACGCAGAAGCACCTGAATATGTTTATTTGTTTGACGATTGTATCCTTTATCACCGGCGTTTGAGTGTGTGCAAAACAAATGGGAAATGGCTGAGTATGTTTTCAGAGCTATATCAGCAGCTTGTTTTGTTAGTCCCTGTCCTTATCGATGTCCTCAGTCCTGTCTCCTATGGAGTATAATGCTTTAGAGCAATGTGGTGAAAAGATGCTCAACCCTGAGGAGCTTCAGAAAATGAAAAATGATGGCAGGTACTGTTAATTCTGTCCTTACGTATATTTATGGCCTCATAGTTTGTGTATTAAAGCATCATTGTGCGCTATGAAAATTGTAATTGCTTTTTAGAATGAAGCCCTAAGAGCCTTTCTTTTATCACATTTATTTTGTCGCTCTGGGTTATTTAGTGGTATGCTGCCTTATATCTAGTTTCATCAAAAGTTAAAATTTTGGTTTGTTTGCGACACACCCCCACTTCTACCCTGCTATTTACTGTTTTGGTATTGTTCTAGGTCCTTGTCTGTTGTACATCAGCTGGAAAACCTCCCTACTGCGAGCGAAGCCCGAAAGAAGGCTGCTTGCTGTGCCTTTTACCTTTATATACTGCTCCAACTGAACCGACAGAGAAACATCACCCGCAAATGTGAGTAGCAGTCCTACAATTGCAAAGTAAGATTGTGTTATAGTAGAGCTCTAATGGTTAGGTACGTATTGTTGTAATTTGCAGTCGGGCAGGAAGATGGCTGCCCACGTATTATCCGGAGCAAATTAATGAATACCTTTACAGTAGAGTCGTACAACGATGGCAGGTACCGTATACGGAACATTATTTAATGTCTGCAAATTTCATCCCACCACACACGAATTCCAGCTACTGTATTGTAATGGGTTATCAAATGCTGTCAGATATAATCCAGTTTACTCGACACATGCAAATCCACAGCGTAACAGTCTGTAACGTTCCACTCAAGGGTCCAGAATGTTGTGTCCACATCGATGCGTGCGAAGCTGGCTACACACTGCCTCATCCTGCTGCTGCACATAGGCAACATGACGGCCAACCTCACCTTGCTGCATCGTGACCTGCGCATGGCCGAGGCCAGGTAAGACTACAGGTCAAGTGAACTTTGACCTCAATGAAATGACCTTCCGCTGTAATTGGAGTGCGTGTAGAGGACTCATGCCCAAACAAGAGTTGTCTGTGCCTTTTCACTAGTAGGTTAGACTATTGCAATGGGGTTTATTTCTGGTCTCCTGCAAAAAGCACTTGGTCAACTACAGCTTGTCCAGAACGCTGTTAGTTCTAACATAGACAAAACAAATTGAACACATTACACCAATTCTCAAATACCTGCATTTGCTCCTATTATGTCAGAGAATTTATGTAAAAATACTGCTGCTTGTCCATTAGTCAGTAAATGGTTTGGGGCCAAAATACATGGCTGAAATGCTCTCACAGTATGAACCCATTAGACTCCTCATGTTATCTGAGACCAGTCTGCTAACCATCCAGAGTATAAAGAATACATGGAAAAGCAGCATTTAGCTAGCTTGGCTCTGCCAGACTATTGCTCAGATCACGTTTTCGCTGAGATTATAGTCCGAAAATCCTGATCGCATTAGTGTTTTCACACTCACCCTGCTAGTGGACCAATCAGGGTGAGTGGTGAGGATGACATCGAAGTCTAGCGTGATT
The DNA here is from genome assembly GCA_027564755.1 of Amblyopsis hoosieri. Taxonomy (NCBI): domain Eukaryota; kingdom Metazoa; phylum Chordata; class Actinopteri; order Percopsiformes; family Amblyopsidae; genus Amblyopsis; species Amblyopsis hoosieri. Next base: position 13,089 of record JAODUE010024671.1, read on the forward strand.
CGAAATGGTGGTAGAGATAGATGAAGCGATGCAGTTGTAGCAACACCTGCATTTGGTTAAATGCTGCGCCAATAATTAAATGAATCCGAGGTCTACACCCAGTAGGAGGCAACGACGTACACTTCCAAATGAAGGGTGTGCAGACCCTACTCAAAGTGATATTTGGGTCTGGTTATACCAGGCTGGCATTTAACTACTAACAGTATGCAACAAATGGCTGGAAAGAACTTCCAGATCTGAGACATGTTCTAAGACTGACTACTTTTTAATCCAGTCCTCACCATTGCTTTCTGCTGAACTGCAAACCTTGCCATTAGATATGCTGCAAAACATTTACAATTACTCTATTTTATGCATTGTCAATATTCGTTTTGTATATAATTTTACGTGAAGCACATTTAATTTGCCTTGTGTATACAACACTATATAAATAACCATGCCTGTGTTATAGGATGCTTATGTTGGCCAGGTCTATGGGGCTGACCCTGAGCAAACCTGTCCATACGAATGTTGAGGATTCTGAGCAAAAGGACAAGCATAGACTTGCTTCTCTCATCCTGCCATTGGTCAAATACCAACATCCCACAGAGAGGAAGAAACGCAAGAAAATGCATTAGACTGAGAAGATGCCTGAAGCAGACAATAAAATTCATTTATCAATGTTATCGGATTTTATTAACAAATTAAAAAAAAAAGAGAACAGTGAAATCCCTATTATACCATTGTTTGTACTCGCTAGTTCATATGCAAACAGCATAATGAGTTAAGACCTGTGCATGATGTAAAACAATACAGTCAACAGGCACATTTGTAGACAGCATATTGCACGTTTCAACAGGTTTTAAACAAAGTACATATAAACTGTATTTTAAATGTCAGCAGTTGTGTCTACTTTATCCACAAATACATGGATTATTCATACCAAGCCTAGTGTTTTGGCAAAAAAAAAAATCTTTGGCTTCACATACATGTCAGGAAAAAGGTGAATGTAAAAATAGACATTTTTAAACAAAAGGAATATTGGACTTAAGTGTACAGTGTGTATCTATCTTGTGGTTTGGTTTTTCTGTGCATATTTACATTTTGAAAAACCCCTCCAATAGATACAATACTCATTTCAACAATACTCATTTCAACAAGGCACATCTTAAATTTGCAGTATGCTGCCATTCCGGACCATTCACGATATATTCCCAACTCGTGCTCAAGTGTACCATTCCTTTTCCCTTCAAAACTAATGCATTTCAAAAGTGCATTAACAGAAACAGTCCACTGGTTTGTGTACATAAAACGTATGACTATAGTGGTTCTCGTGCCAAGGTGGTTATGATAAAATAAAAAAAAAAGAACGAGGTTTTCCTTATCTGCCAAAGATAAAGCTCCAAGTAAATTTGGCATTGCTTCATGAGTAGTGTCATTGATATTTTGTGACAGCCAACCACCCACAATACAAACAACTCATCAGTAGTGTAATATGACACATTTTAAATATGGAATTCCAGAACAATTTGGACCTGGATCTAATTTCCACTTAAATCTCTAATCTCTTCCAGTGGCCATAACTATTTTGTATTAGAAACAGGTCCATCTGCAGACACACACCCAAAGGCTGGCCTTTCAACATGACTAATTCTGAGGAATGACCAGGATGTTGTTGTATTCTCTTGTTTTGATAAGATTCAGCCATAACCCACATCACAGTACATGGCCTTGTACTGTAATGGACCACATTCATCGAGTCTCAACAGCAGGGATTGCCCATAACTTCCACCTCTAGCTCTGTTCCACCTCTAGCTCACCTCCAGATGGTGCTCCATTTACAGTCAGTGGTTTCTTGGTGCTCGCCAGTGTTCACAGGATGGAGCAAAACATACTGCCGTTGCTATGACACCCACTCTCAACGGTAGCGCTAATCCTGGTTGTCATGGAGATGGTGAGACGTGAGGAGTATCGAGATGAGGGACCAGTCGAAGGTTCAGTAAGCGGGCGGGCAGGAGGGTTTTCAAGAATCCACGGAGCGGCAGATGAAAACCTATTATATTGAAAGATATATAGTTATTGGTTAAATGGTCTATATACAGTGAGAAATACTTCAGAAATATACAGAAATACATATAGTTATGGGTTAAATTGTCTATATACAGTGAAATACTTCTGAAATATACAGAAAGATATATATAGTTATTGGTTAAATGGTCTATACAGTGAGAAATACTTCTGAAATATACAGAAAATTCACGCAACAACAAAAAAGCAAATGTTACGTTTGAAAGGTAGAAACAATAAGAGGCAATACACAGTTGAAATCACAATCCCTTTATGGCAGTCACAGCTCTAGCAGATCAGGCTTGTTGCCTGGTTACCTGTTGCTGTGCTTCAGAATGTTGTTGTTGCACAGCTCGCAGCTTTCATTACCGGGGTCGATGTAGAGCAGTGGTTTAACATTTCCAGGTTGGCCCTGGAACAGGAGGTTGTCGTGGACGACTCCCTTCACCGGCCCGAGCACTGCGATGCCACACCCCTGAGTCGGCTGGACACGATTACGCAGTATCTATTGCACAGAAAGAACCCAATATCTGTAAATGAACCATTCTGCACATAGTCACTGCTTTCCACATGAAGTAGTTATTCCAATGTACAGTAAGTTGCTACCTAATGATTTGAATAGTCTGTAAATATAACAATTCCTGATGCAAAAAAAAAAAAAAGAAAAACATTTGATATTGTGTCTGTGCAACCAATGAATGGTTCAGTCATGCACATGACCTCACTTGTCCAATATGAAGGCCATAATTGAGATGAGTGTGTGTGTGTCTGTAAGAGAATTGTTAATCCTTTTGAATTTCCATGCAATTTCGATGCAGTGTACTGAATCCAAGTTGCAACTACTACAAAACCCTGTGTTACTTCCTAAAAATATTTGACTTGTTTTCTGAATGTGTTACAGACCTGCTTACCTTAATATCTGTGTTGTTAGACACCTGAATTCCGCATCCACGGTTACCAACCACATCATTTTCTCCAACCTGCCCATCGCCACAGAAACTAATGCCGTGGCCCCTGTTGTTGTAGATTCCGTTGCCACGGAGCTCCACCCGGCAGTCCTTCTCCACGGTAACGCCTCCCCGGGTGTTGTCGAGGATACAGTTTGTAACCAGCCTGATCAGCTGGTTACTCTGCAGCACAGCGACTCCAGCGCCATGGTTACTGTTCACCAGGTTAGCTACAATGTTGAGGGGCTCGCTGCTCTTAACGTACAGACCTACAGCTGGCGGGGGGGAGGGACAAAGACAGAACACTTTAGACGGTGGAAACACCTGGCACCTCAGTTCCCCTCTCACAGAAGGTCTTGACCTAACTCACAAAGAGGTTCTGTGCTGTATGGGTAGAGTGGGGGGCGACCCGCTGGTTCAAACCCCACTAATTCCTCACCAAATGTCGAGGTGTCCTTGAGAAAGACCCCCTAACCCTAACCGCTCCCGGTGGTTGGCCGATGCCTTGCATTGCTGACGGGTGAAATTAATGTGTGTGTGTGACACGTGGCTGAATGTGTGTGTGTGTGTGACACGTGGCTGAATGTGTGTGTGTGACACGTGGCTGAATGTGTGTGTGTGACACGTGGCTGAATGTGTGTGTGTGACACACGTGGCTGAATGTGTGTGGGTGACACGTGGCTGAATGTGTGTGTGACACACGTGGCTGAATGTGTGTGTGACACACGTGGCTGAATGTGTGTGGGTGACACGTGGCTGAATGTGTGTGTGTGTGTGAGACACGTGGCTGAATGTGAATGTGAGGCAGTCCAATATTAAGTTAAGTTTTTTGAAGCTCGAAGCCTACTCGCAATGAATGGCGTAAAGGCTAAACGCAGTGAGACGGAACAACCAGGAACTCACTCATGTGGAGAGTGAAGTTCAAGGCATAGAAAAACATTTATTTTAAGCTAAATCTATTTATTACACAACGTAATGCTTATGAACCGGTTTGTTTGTGTATTGTACAAAGTTATATAACTAATGATCTCTATTTTCGTCACTCTCTGCATTCTGCACGCCCACACGCTGCCAGCTCAATGCTGCGTGTATGAAAAGTCCCCAGACATATTACCCGTCTTCTAAAATAAACATTTTAAGATTCACTAATTTTCTTAGTCTATTAGAAGTGTAAATAATCCATGTCTGATAAATAGGCAGTGCGTGTTCGCCATATAGGACTACGTTTAGCATAATGTGTAGGAGAGCATCCGCTCTCCAGAACTACAGACCAGTATATCTCCTCTCCTCCCTTGAGCATGCAACCATCCAACAAACACTCCCTCTACCTCTCAGACCACAACCTCCTGGACCCCCACCAGTCTGGCTTCAAAGCTGCACACTCCAATGAGACTGGTCTTCTCATGGTGACTGAAGCCCTTCACACGGCCAGAGCATCCTTCCTCTCCTCAGTCCTCATCCTCCCAGACCTTTCTGCTGCATTTGACACGGTAAACCACCAGATCCTTCTTTCAGCACTTGCTGAGCTGGGGATTGCACACTCTGCTCTCTCCTGGTTTGAGTCATATCTGAAGAGGTCGCTCCTATCAAGTCCTCTGGGACGGACGGCTCACACCATCACACAGGGGTACCAGAAGGATCTGTGTTAGCACCCCTACTATTCTCATTGTATACTAGAGCTCTTAGCCTTGTAATGTCTTCTCATGGATTCGTCCACCACTGCTATGCTGATGACACCCAAGTCTACCTCTCCTATCCTCCATTCTGACACAGATCTCAACTCAGATCTCTGAAATGCCTGGATGTCTACACATCACCTCAAACTCAACATTGACAAAACCGAGCTACTCCACCTCCCGGCAAAAGACTCCCCGTGGACCGGTCTTTCACCCTTGAGAACGCCACCGTGTCCTCCTGCCCTACTGTAAAGAGTCTCGGAGTCATACTGGACAACCAACTATCAGGCGCAGCAAACATCGCTGCAACAGCTTGTGCCTGCAGATTCTCACTCTACAATAGGAGGAGGAGGAGTAAGGCTGTTCCTCACAAGGGAAGCCGCACAACTCCTGGTCCAAGCTCTAGCAATTTCCCACCTGGACTACTGCAACTCTCTGTTAACCGCACTATGACAATGGTCCGCTTCCAGGTCTCAACAAGAGCACTGTACTACCGCCTCGGCTGTGTTTCTGCTATGTACAGTAAGTTGTGGCTGCCCACCACTGAAATGCGATACACAGCCCAGAATGCGTGAGTAGCCTGTTGCATTTTCTCAGGCAGTGTCAAGCAGAGCAGATGATAGCAACATTAACGGAAAACTAGGCAAGGTGTAGATTTCAGTCGCTTAAAAGAGCGGTGCTCCTCATACCTGTTCTACATCACCTAAACATGGCCACCAATAAATCGAGCGCACCCCAGCTGTTGGACAGTGCAATAATAAACATGATTGGCTCAAGGTAAGCGCGTCACCAGTTAAAGACACATCTTCAAGCGGGAAGCGCAGTTGTATTGACAATGCAACTTTTAACCACACTGGGCTGACCGTGCGGAGCCGAGCCTGCTCGTGCAATGGAAAAGGACACATTTAGACACATCCATCTGGGGAGCCGTCCGTTGAAAAATTGTTAAACGGGCAGGTGCTTTCAAAAGAATACTTGTGAACCAGCAGTGCCTGTTATCCACTCTTGCAGTAGAAAAGACGAGAAGAGTGAAAACATACTTTTCATTGAGAAAAGCATTTGCTCTTCTAACATATTCTAATAAAACTGCTGCTATATTGCATTATCTAACACGTTAACCTCGGCAGGTTAAGTCGTCAGTCGTTTTCAAGTTGTTTCGTCACACCTAAACCACACGCTTAGTTAACATTACGACGCTGATTGGCCACACACTAGGTTACTGGCCTGAAACTACGATTTCCAAGCTCTCAGACTGATTCTCACAGCAACGTCAACTGAAGCTCACGAGACCATCCTGCTCTTCAGTTTAAGCTAATAACACAAATTTGGTGTGTACATTTAAAAAACATCTCTGGGTGACCTTCACTTTGACCACCAAGGGCAGTGTGTGTCTATGTACCTCCATTACGGCTTATACACTTGTTCGCCGCCAGGGGGCAGTGTGTGTCTATCTACCTCCATTACGGCTTATACACTTGTTCTCCACCAGGGGGCAGTGTGTGTGTCTATCTACCTCCATTACAGCTTATACACTTGTTCTCCACTAGGGGGCAGTGTGTGTCTATGTACCTCCATTACGGCTTATACAGTTTTTCTCGACCAGGGCCACGCTGATGGAGCGCCGGGTGGAGTAGCGCTCGTCCTCACTGTCCAGGTCGCTCTCCCACACAAACAGCTCTCCTTCGTCGTTGAAGTTCTCCCGCCGCACTCCCCGCTGTACCCCTTCTCCCCTTCTCTCCCCATCTTCGCCTCCTCCATCCACCGCCTCCGGGCCAACCAGGTTCCCCTCTCTGTTCTTGTGGTCCTTCCAGCAGAACACGGCCAGGCCGTACATGCGGTTATGGGTAATGTAGTTCCCCAGCAGCAGGGGAAGGCTGGAGGACATGACCCACACGCCACAGCCCTTGTTACCTGGGGGAACACAGGTGAAGATTGATGAAAAGATGGTGGTAGATAAAACTACCTGTGTCAGTGCTGTATTCCAATTATGCATTTCAAGTATTTCATTTCAGATGGAATTTTCTGGTAATGAAAGCAACATTTAGCATTGATGACAAATCAAGACAAATCAAAACACCAATACACGTCATTGAGCAGCACGCCACGGCCATTTAACAAAGCAAACATCTTTGAGAGTCAAGAACGTTAGTCCTAAGTCCACCGAACGCACCCAGAGGGTAGCGAAGCGCTGCACAACAGTTGCTCACAGTATATGTGGTTTCCCTCGATGAGTCCACGGCCCCTCTCCCCCACCACCACCCCGTCAGAGTAGCCATGGCAGATGTAGTTGTTCTTCAGCACCGGGTCGCCCCCTCGACGGATGTCTGCCCCGCCCCACTGGTTCTCTTTGATCACGTTCTCTGGGTTCGCCATAGACACAGAATACAAACGGGCCCGCGTTACAAGCGCCATCAGTGGTGTGAAATGGTTCAAACGAACGGCCCTCTTTATGGTCTACTAAGTGGGTGTGGTCGCCTCGCCACTCATTGACGGGAAGTAGATTTGGTTGTGCGTCGCATGGCGTGAACGGCAGTTAATATCAAAACGAATGTAAATGTGTCATTAACTGTCTCACGGGAGTGTGTTGCTGAGAGTTAGGTCTCAAACAAAGTTAAAAATGGAATGTTAGCGTCAGAATGTTACTAAGATATGTGGCGTGTGAAATATAGGACCCATATTTATATGTGATGTATAATGCTGAGATTGATGGGACTGATATTTACACACCTGTTATCATCCCTCTGCCGTTCTCATTAATAGCAATCCCTGCTGCCTGGCCCTGAAAGATGTGATTCCCACTGGGAGAGAGAGCATTAAATAGTAAATATTAAAATGGAGTGAAAAGTGACAGTTTCTTGTTCATGTTTTTACCATTGCTAAAATAAAATGTCACTTGCCGTGCTTGATTTTACCCATCTCTGAACGATAACAAACATCAATAATAGGAAAAATAGATATATATTTTTCATACTTTTTGAACAGTGGAGCAATCATTCTCCAGTGAACAGAACATGGTGTGGCTGTAGAATATTCCAATGCAGCTACATACAAAAATCCACATTAAAAACATGCTGGAATCCCACCTACCTGACCACCGGATTCCCGTTGAAAAGTATATAGACACCGGCCTCTTTGTTGTTATAGATCTGATTGCTGCGGATAGAACCCTTCCCGTTGCCAAGGACAACAATGCCAGAACGCAGACCACTGTGTATTCTGTTACACTGTACAAGGAAGGGGGTAAAAGGAAACAGTTTAAAGATATACCAGGAAGCGCACCACATTAACAGCAGTATATGGTGTGTCATGGTGATGTACGTCCTGCTGTTTGAGAACAGCGGCATTCCCGTCAAGAGCGAGTGCCATGCCAGGAGCCTGCTGTACTCATTCACGCTCATTCAACATCTAGGACAACAAGATGTAGTGCCCATATCCAATTATGTGAACTAAACCAAGTGCACACAAACAGGGGAGCCATGCCAACTGACTTCACAGCCAGGCTAACAGTGTGAGATGGGACAAGCTTACCAGGATGATGGGATTGGCCCCTTTGCGGACGTCAAGGCCCGCCTCCTCGTTGGAGTGGATGTTGTTCTCCGCGATGAGGCCCTGGGCCGACAGGCGCAGGAACACACCGGAAGCGCGGCACTCGCGCACCTCGTTATGCAGCATCACGATCTGCATAGGGGCGGGGACAAAAGGCCGTTCAAATACCAGATCGAATGACTCTTTCTCATTAGTGGAGGGATTACTCAGAGGACAATTACATGGTAATAAACAACACATCACTGACTTGTTGTGTAACCATTTGCATTTTGTCCTAACACAAAGTAAAAGGTGTATTGTTTATCCAGTGTGAATAATCCCAAATCAGGTGAAATATATAAACATAAAATATAAATCACTGTATGAAAATAGATTATGTGAAATATAAAACAACAAAAAAAAAAGAAGCTCAGAAGAAAATGACATGGTAATTCAAAACACATCACTGACTTGCTTGTGTACCGATTAGAAGTTTTTACTAACAAAGTAAAAGGGGAATTCTTAATCCAGTGTGAAGAATCCCAAATCAGAAAAAAATAGCTAAAAAATAAGCGGTGTGAAATGACGCTATGTGACACACTTTCCGTACAGTTACTAAACAACAATAAGCAGTGTGACGTCGGGTGACGTTACCGTGGCGTTCTGGATGCAGCGCACGGCGTAGTTGAGCCCGCGGAACACGTTGGCTTCCAGGCGGGCGTGCCCGTGGTTGCACACGTGCACGCCGCCTTTGCCCTCCCGGAACAGGCAGCGGCGCACCAGGCAGCCCTGCACGCACGTGGCCAGAGCCTGGGCCTCCGGGTCCCTCTGCAGCTCTTGCTGCAGGGACAGGAGGTCAGGGGTCACGGGAGGAGGGTTGGGGGAGGCGGCCGGGGGCAGAGAGCCGTCGTCGCGGGGCCTGAGGAGGTGGGCCAGGCCGTGGTGGCCGCAGGGGACCCGGAACTCCGGGGGGAACGGGCGGCGGTGGGTGGCGTCCCCCCCGTCTGGATCCTCCGCCTCGCTGGGCTCCCCGTCGCTGCAGCCGTCCTCCGAGGTCGTCGTGGCGGTGGTCGTCGTGGCACCCCGGCACTCCGCCTCCAGCCCAGTCCTCCTCTGCCACTCCCTCCTGCCCAGCTCCCCCGCCGCGGTGGGTGGCGGTGGCCGCGGCGGTGGAGGTCCTCCCGTGTCGCGGGGAGGGCCGCCGTCGTCGTCGTTGTTGCCGGGCAACCCCCAGGTGGGAGGCGTTCTGGCCAGGGCCGCCAGGTGCTTGCACGCCCAGTTCCTCTCGGACACCGGCGGGCCCTCCACCGTCACGGAGGCTCCATCGCTGCCGGAGAAGTCGCAGCTGTCCAGCAGGCTCAGGGCCACGCCCAGGAAGTGGGCGGAGCTGCCCTGAGAGAAGGAGCAGAAGCGGGCCTGGCAGGTGCCCGGGCCGCGGACCTGCATCTGAGCCCCTTCAAAGTTACAGTTGTCAAACTGTACGTGTCCCCAGGACGTCTGCAAGCACAAAGGGGGAGGAGACACAGCTGAAGGAGAGGCCTTTAAAAGGGGGAGGGGACACAGCCGAAGGAGAGGCCTTTAAATGGGGACGGGACACATGCCAAGGACATGCCATTAAAGGGGGCACTAAACAACTTAAT
>JAODUE010024691.1:0-22911 GCA_027564755.1 Amblyopsis hoosieri
GGGGTCAAACACAGTATTAGTATGGTGTTCCTAATAATCCTTTAGGTGAGTGTATATGTATGTGTGTATATATATATATATGTATGTGTGTATATATATATATATATATATATATGTATGTGTGTATATATGTGTATATATGTGTATGTATATATATGACATTTGGCTGAGATACTGCATATGTACTATTAAACTCTTAGAGTAAGGTGTGAATTAACATTTTAGAAACCAAATACATTTAAACTAAAAATATTTTGGAAACATACAAAATAAATAATACATGCTTGTTAGGAGGGCAGGGGAAACAAAGGGTTAAATGTTATAGGCAACTTTGAAGAGGTGGGTTTTGAGGAGTTTAGCAAACGAGGTGACAGTGGTAGCATGTCGTATCTGCAGGGAAAGGCGCTCAAGTGTCTGAGGGCAGAGCAGCTGAAGACACGAGCCCCCATGGTGGAGAGGTGGAATGGGGGGTGTTGACGAGAAGCCCTGTAGAGGAGGAGCGGAGAGATCGGGAGGGAGGAAGTATATGCCAGGAGAAGTATGAGGGAGCCAGCTTGTGAAGGGCCTTGCATGTGAGGAGGAGAGTCTTGAAGTTGAATCCAAATTGGAGTGATGTGATCTGTTGTCCTTTTTTGTTTGTGAGGATTCTGGCAGCAGAGTTCTGAACTAATTGGAGTCTGTTGATGAGTTTGGTTGGGATGCCAGGGTGAAGAGAGTTGCAGTAATCCAGACGGGATGTGACAAAGGCGTGGATGGGGGTTTCAGTGCTTGAGTACATTATTTAATTTGCTATTCAAAGCAAATGTAATTGGATCTAACTTATCATCTCTGGGGAGTGATTTTGCTGGACCTCGTGTAACTGACTAACTGACTGACCGACCTTGTTAAAAAGTGCAGGAGCTTATTCTAGACAGTAGGTAGGGGGTAAGGCACCATGTAGACAATAGGTGACGCCAATGCAACAATAGTGTTGGATCTCAACTTCTGTGGAGTTTCACGGAGGAACCTTGCAGGTTAAACTATGTATTGGCCTATGGTGTTGTCTCATGCCTGTGGAAAATTTGCCAAATATTCTCTGGCCAAACAGCTCTGGCCAAACAGCTTTTCTTCCCTGGTGTTTGCTATTTGGTGTTGTCTGGTGGATTAGATGATTGAAGTATGAAGAATCAAGACATACTGGCAATTTAACAATGTATTAATTTAACAAACAGGAGCATCAGTAGCGCGTGGAAGGACCATACACAGCCACAACAGCCTGACACCTCCTCCTCATGCTGGTCACCAGCCTGGTCACACACTGCTGTGGGATCCCATTCTTCAACCAGCATTTGTCACAAGTCAGCCGAGGTGGTTGTGTTGGTCACAAACGGCATGCCCGAGCTGAACCTATGTGTTCATACATTTCTTTACTTTATATGTGTAGTTTACATGTTGCTTGCCTTTGTAATGCAATAGTCCATACAATTCACTCACTCAGTGGTAGTTAATTTAATCGCATATGGGCAACATGCCTCAAAATCATAAACTAAAATGTGAAGCAGATGGAAATGGACATGACAACAGCATAAAAGGGTCTGAGATATCCTTTTGAACATTAGACTTCTGCATTTACATTCCTGCTGCCAGATAAAGTGAGTGGCTTGACTGGATATATTTTCACATTCAGGAAATATATGAACAGAGCACTCTTTGCTGAAAAGACTGTCACCACCGATTCAGTGTACTGTAAGCTGCTGTTGAGAAGCGAGTGCCAGTACAGACTTGTATCAAGGTAAGGAAACATCACATGTTCTACAAAACTACGGTCTAAATGGTAAATAGACAGCGTTTATATATGTAGCGCTTTTCTAACCTTCCGGCCACTCAAAGCTTTGTCCATGATTGTCTCACATTCACTCATGGCGAGGCGTTAGCGGGGTTCTAACCGGCGACCTCGATCACCTGCCGTCTCACTCAGTGCGAGTGCAAATCTACTGTACCTACCTACATACCTACAGTACCTAGCTATTAACGTTGTTAAAGAATAAAACAAATAATAATGGGGCCCTGTTATCTCAACCTGCCTGCTTCCCTGGACACCTCCACTAATGGACTTTGTTTTGCCCCACTCTGCCCACAGTACAGCCTTCCCTCTTCGCTCTGATCTTCTGTGCATCAGTCCCCCTCCCCCACAGCTTTGCATCCTCCTAAACCCTCCTCTCCTCCTACCCATTATCATTGCTCCTCCTGCTCCCAGTTGCCTCTTACCTACTTCTCCTGATTCCTTCTCCCTGCCTCCCTCTCACGCCTCCCTCGTTTCGGCCGTCAAACAGACCCTGAATTCTCGCCACTGGCTGTGAAATGGATTTCCCCTCTGGTGTCCCCAGAGCTTCTCGCCTCTGTCCTGTCCATTAGAAGATGGGGCATCATGACTGCCCTTTAATGGCCTCGTTGCTGTGCTGTCTCACGTGTGTGTGTGTGTGTGTGTGTGTGTGTGTGTGTGTGCGTGCGTGCGTGCGTGTTATAGAGACTTTTGCAGATATAGGTTAACTGTCCATTGTATTCTGTCCATAGACTCTTGCTCTCTTTTAAATGCGCTCACTCGTAAGTCACTCATAGTAAACACCCAAGCTCACACAAGCAAGTTTAGTTATTCATTGTTGTCAGCTTGCTTTTTGATGTAAAAAAATTAAAATAAATAAAACATGTATTTGTCTGCTTGCATTTAAAATAAAACGGCTAAAAAACCAAATACAAAAATAACTACAAAAAAAAAAAAATATATATATATATATATATGGGTGTCCTCATTGGTAGTTATTCCTCTTTATTCAGTCGCTCCTCTCTAAAAGCAAAGACGAGCATGAAGCGAGATGTGATTGGAAGGCCAAGGTCGTTGGCTATACTTTTCACAAACGCTTCACTCTGTTAGAGGGACCGTTGTGGCAGCCTTGATTACTGCTGCTCTGATGCCAGTTTCTCCTTTTGTTATTCTGCTTCACACGTTGATTTCATTAGGATTCTGAGGTCCACAATGCCTCGCCACCGCACGGAGCTGTGTAGCCCCATCCAATGTTGAACACCGTGCTGTGCCATTTAGAGAGGCAGAAATATTTGTAATTCATTTATACTCATCCAGGCGTGTTAAATTGCTTGCTGGCGATGTTTCCTACACTGCCTTGTAGTGTTTTAGTTTTGGACTGCATTCGAAAGTATGTTGAATCTGTCCAAATTGTGAGAATTGTACTGGCTTTTTTTTTTTTTTAATTTTATTGGGACTTTACAGACTTCCAAAATGTTGAACTATACCTGTTTACTGCAATTTGGTGAGGAAACTGTCATCTTGGGCCAGCTTGACTAAACTGGAACATAGCACGTTAGTTAGCAGCGTCGTTAGCAGCTCATATGCTGCAGTCCAACAGAAACGCCAGAGAGGTTGGAAACAGAGGGCTCAGCGGACGGCACTTCCACTTTTTTCTTTTTATTAAAGGGGTGTGTGTGTGGGTGTGTGTGTGTGGAAGGGATTTTTACCCTTTATGCAGACCGAAACGATTTAGCGTTCCATGCAAGTAAATGGGGAGGTACACTGATTTCACCATAATATTGCCCATTATTTATCTCTGAGGGAATTAATGGGTATGTTGAATTCCCAAGTACCTACGATCAGTCTGAGGCCACAATGGTATTTCTGCAGCAAACTGTTTTGGGGTAAATTGACCTTGTTTCAGGCCATGCATGGTAGATTTAGCCGTCTGGGCGCTGGCTAAGTCAGCTAAATCAGCCTCCACATCAAAATGCTGTTAGTGACATGCCCACTTAAGAGACCGGAAGCGTTTCATTTTTGCTCCATTGAAATGCATTACAATGCTCCATCTTTGTAAATTTTCAAATATCTTTGGTAACTTTGGACTTAGGTTGGTCTGTGTGTGTGTTTCAGGTGGCTGTGACATTTGCTGTGGGGTCAGAGGTCGGTCTTCAGAGCAGCACTGACTTCAGCCAGATGGGGAAACCTTTCCTAATGGGCACTGTGGCTCTAGGTGAGAACATTCTCAGGTCTCAGCTGCTACCCTGGCATAATGATAAAAATATATAAAGGACTGCACTTTTTTTTTTCTCCACACATCCTTACTTCTCAACAGTAATTATCAGATATTTCAAACCCTCTGTATACATTTCAAGATTGCCATGAATTAAGGCGATAGACTGTCAGAAGTTTAATTAAAACGCTGGTGTTCTCTGTAATCTCAGGTTACAAGACATTTAAAATATATTTCTGCATACTAACTTGAGAATTGATTGGTTCAACACACCTTAGTATGTTTTGAATTATCATGGTGGAATCTTGCTGTTGCCATAGATGGTCTGCTTGCTCATGTTCACTTCACTTTGCAAACCCACCAGTATAATAGCAATCTGCCAAGGTGAAAATGCGCCTGGCTTTTTAAAGGGAAGGGGAGATTACACTCTGGTTTATTGTATGTTACGTCCAAAACACACCCATGAATCATCAAGAGAGTACAACCCTTTTGAGGCATACGCCTAGCGCACCAACCGTTGTATCTTCCGTTAAAGGCAGGGTCATTTTTGAAACATAATATTCCTCTGTGCCATCCATGGCGCCACCTCACACATGAAAACGCACTGTGAAGCAAAGTGTGGTACTACGGCTTTGTTGTTGTGAGCGGTGTTCGCCACTTTGTTTATGTTCCTATTTACAGAGCCATGGCTGTGTAGAAGTATCGGATAATTTTTTTCAACACACAGAACGGTACGCTACTGAAATGCGAGGAGATATTTGGTTAATTTTTACAAAAAGCTAACTTTACCTACACTTGCAAAAGTAGATTTACAAGTGTTTGTGGCTTGTGCTTGCCTTTGTGACCCAGTGTGCTTGGGTCATTCAAATAGGGCCGTCAATGTATTTCAGATTTAACTACAAACATTTTGGAGCAGAATCAAATTAATAGAAATCAGTTCAGTAAACCGAAAATATTATCGTGTTAGAATGCAAAAGCAATATTGACTTCATGGGAGTATGTGTTGCTAATAGCGCTAGAATGTTAGCACAGTGCCCAGACATGTTCGCCCTTTTTCCTCTTTCTTTTAAAAGTAGAGAAAGTCTGTAAATGTCAGTTTGCTGCTGTACTGGACACAACTAAGGAAAAACTATTTTTTTTTTATGATGTCTCTCTCTCCTTGGATGTAGGTGGTGTGTCACTGTCTATGAGCAAGCTTGATGTTATTATTTTCAGTTGGTGTGTGTGCTTGTCACATTTGTCTGTTGCTCTCCTTCCACCTCAACACCAGGAACTAATTAAGTCCAGGGCTGTGTGTGTGTGTGTGTCTGTCTGTGTGTCTGTCTATCTGTCTGTGTGTGTGTGTGTGTGTCTGTCTGTCTGTGTGTGTGTGTCTGTGTCTGTGTGTGTCTCTGTCTGTCTGTGTGTGTCTCTGTCTGCGTCTGTCTGTCTCTGTGTGTGTGTGTGTCTGTCTGTCTCTGTGTGTGTGTGTCTCTGTCTGTCTGTTTCTGTGTGTCTCTGTGTGTGTCTGTCTGTGTGTGTGTCTCTGTATATCTTTCTGTGTGTGTGTGTGTGTGTGTGTGTGTGTGTGTGTGTGTGTGTGTGTGTATGTGTGTGCGCACAGGCAAGCTATGTGTCATGGAGCAAACGAGGCTACCATTACCTTGAGGGGAAAAATATTTTATGATGTTTTTTATGCTTTAGTTCATCTGAGTTCATCTGAGCTGGGTGAACAAAGTAATGTGTGTATTCTATTCTATTCTATATTATTTTTTTATTTTATCAACGAAATGAGATTCAAGCACGGTTTCAGAAAACAAGAAAATGGCAGCATTGGTTTATTGTGTATATGTAACTATACGCTTGAACCTTCTGACCACAGTTCACTGTTTCTGGAGTAGGGATGCATGTATATTCACACAAGATGTACATACATACTTATGGTAACCCACATCTGTCAATATGCCGTACTGCTAAAAATAAGTCGCATTGCAAAAGTTTTACCTCAAGGGAAGGAGTGAACTTTGCATGTCCCTCTACAACATGCTAATGAAGTTTGCCGTGGCACGTATGCGAGCGTGCAAGATATATCCTTGCCTTTCCATTCTCGCGTTGACGCGGTTTCAATTAATACTGTTTATATGTTCCTTATTCTATTGCAGGGTTTTATTTCAGCCCATCCAGCAGATGTGTTTACTTCTTCCCGAGGTTAAGATGCTTTACCCTTGGCTGTTTTGTTTGAGTCGCTCTTGCAGGGGGTGTCTCTCACATCATTACATATATACAGTTTTCATTACTTTGGAAAGCAGTGTGAAGATACCAAACAGACTCCGATGACAGGCACTTTGTCGCGCTTGTTTAAAACACTATATAACTATTTTACTATTACCACTTAAAACCTAAAAGCCTTTTTTAAAAGGCATGCCATATTAAAGGACAGCTTGGATTTGCTGAATCATACTGTC
Organism: Amblyopsis hoosieri; assembly: GCA_027564755.1. Classification (NCBI taxonomy): domain Eukaryota; kingdom Metazoa; phylum Chordata; class Actinopteri; order Percopsiformes; family Amblyopsidae; genus Amblyopsis; species Amblyopsis hoosieri. Next base: position 6,461 of record JAODUE010024691.1, read on the forward strand.
TCACAAGGTACTGTCCCTGGCCCATATCCATACTGTACGTCTTTTGAAAACGCTCACAGATTAATAAAACCAAGTCATAGGCAGAATGCAATAGAAAATGCAATTTTGTTTTACAAAATCGAGACAAGCACTTTTTTTTTTATCATCACAGTATGGACATTTAAATACTTATGATAAGTGGTCATTTTATAAGTAATCTTTTCTAATGGTTAGTCACAAAAAAAACGGCGTGCACTGCCTTCTTGTTTAAATTCAGTTCAGCAGCTCACCTGCAGTATTTCCCCTTCCTTGACAGGGGGGATTGTTAATGTGATGCCATTCCTCTTCTGCCAGATCTCTCACAACAAGACCCAGGTAAGACCCGCATACTGCTGGAGCTGCCGTCTTCCATCACTAGCCACTGAACCTCCTGAGCAGGCTGAAGCATATTGAATATAGCTCCGGTAAAGCAGGTTATCTCCTCTAGATTAAACTATAGCAGACTGGAGAGTCTACTTGCCCAGAGCATTATTAACAGTGTTTTCTACTACAGATAAGAAAAAGAAAAGTAAAGGAAAAAGAAAACAAGGAAAAACTAGGCTAAGCCTTTAGTCCTGTAGTTCAATATTACACAATCCTGGTCCTGGAGTACCGCTGCCCTGCATGTTTTAGATGTGTCCCTCCTCCAACACACCTGACTCTAATGAATTGGTTGTTATCAGACTTCTGCAGCTATTGATAAAGGCCTATTCATTTGAATCAGGTGTGTTGGAGGGAGCAGGGAGACATTTAAAGCATGCAGCGTAGTGGTACTCCAGGACCAGGGTTAAGAAACGCTGCCATATAGCCAATACATAGTTTTAGCATGCAAGTTTCTTCTGTGAAACTCTATACAAGTTGTGATCCAACTCTATTGGTGCATTACCGCCACCCACTGTCTACATGGAGCATTACCACTACTTTCTCTCTAGAATGTAGCGCATGCGCTTTTTAACAAGGTCGGTCGGTCGGTCGGTCAGTCAGTGACATTTGCTCATATTGGCCAGGCACGTTACACGCGGTCCGACCAAAAAAAGCCAGGTGACTTTGTTCACCAACGGTGACAGGCATTTCTTTGTTAGTTTTTTAAATTGCTTTATTTTTCTTGAAGTGAGTCATCTTTTGCGGTGGTCTGCATGTTGTAGTGAAAACCCCAATATGTCGCTTTGCACATTAGATTATTGGGCACATGCTGGTTCACCTAAAAGACATGTTTTTGACAGAAGTTTACTGTAGACTTAACTCTCCCTACTGCTCACATATAGTGTGTGTGTACATGTGCGTGTGTGCGCGTGCGTGTGTATATACTCAATTCTAGTCTTACATCAACACAATGAAACTGATTGTTGTTTTGCTTTCCGTAATGATCGGCCTGTGTAAGACGGTAATCACGAGCCTTTGTATTATTCTTTGTATTGCTGCTGCTGCATTGTCTTTGGTGTGGCCGTTAACTGTGTTGACGGTTGCTATGGTGACGAAGATGTCTTGCTTGTGTCTAGATCCTGTGGTTTCGGAGAGCGGTTCTGGCAGGCCTGACCACCTGTGCCCTGCTCAACATCTTCTGGTGAGCACTGCTTTTATCCTGCGTGTTTCTGAATACCTGCTGTGGCTCGGCTCTCCCATGTCGAATGTAAAATACTGACCACTTCAGTGATCCGAAACCCCTATTTTATATTTGCTGGCCTTTCAGCAAATTAATCTATGCTATAATTGCAAAAGGTAACTACAGTTTTTCTAAACAAAATTATATAATTTCGATCACTCGTCGATCTGTAGACACCATTCTATTCAAACCCTCAGTCAGTGACATCCAGAAGAAACTGTGGTTTGTAAACAACAGTTTCTTGTGGTTCAATGCTGGACCTGCTAATTGATTGATTGATTGATTGATTGACACCTATTTGCACCGCATCTAACTGCTGTATGTGCTATTCTGAGGCATCAATGAATGAACACTAGGCAACAATATGTATCTCTGTAAAGATAAAGCTTCCTTTTGGTATAATGCAATTCAAACTGCTTTGAATGGCTGTGGAGCTACATCGACTAACAAAGTGAAACAGAACTGCGGGGCGTTTGGCGCGAGGGTGGCTTTTAAAGACTGGACCCTTTTTCTACCAAATAATAATTATACACTAAATAATTCAGAAACCCACCTTGTGCAACTATTCGTAACACAGGAGGAATAGTGGGGTGAGAGAGAGGAGAAAAAAAAAAAACCCCAGCAACTCAAAAACACCTCACTTACGATAATTGTTAGTCAGCTGTTCCCCGCCTTTCCCCGGGCCCGCTCCCAGTCTCCATTATCATCATCATGTCCGCAATTCACTCAACAGGGCGGACAGCTGAGGCGAGTCACAGTTTAATTCCCTCCACAAAGAGAGGCGCCGCCATGCCACCGTGGCAACGGGCACTCTGCTCGCCGTGACCTTCTTGTGGCTGACGAGCTCCCCAATTAGCCACTGGACGTTTCGCTACGGCACCGCATGTAGAGAAATCTCTTACTAAACACACACACACACACACACACACACACACACACACACACACACACTAGCTTTTTGGTTGTGCTAGTTTGTCCAGTAGAGAGGCACGCGCGCACACACACACACAAACACACACTCACACCTCTCTCTTCTGGACAAACTAGCACGTCCAAAAGGCTAGTGTGTGTGTGTGTGTGTGTGTGTGTGTGTCTGTGTGTGTGTGTGTGTGTGTGCGTGCAGCTTGTGTGTTGCAATCATATGCACTGGGGGAAATTGGCTACATGTTGTGTTGTGGGGATAAGAGGGATGTTAATCACACAAATGAGCCTTGGGTTACACTGTCATCATGTACGCATGCACACACACAGATGCATAGTCATCGTACAGCAAAGTCAGGCACATGTGTCATCGGTGTATATTGGTGGTAGTATTGCCAGAACGTATACGCTGAGGACCCATTCCTGTAATTGTTTCCGCCCATGCATTTGTTTTATAGGAATATCAGAGGAAAATAGAGAGAATGCAGCTTAAAGGTGATCTTGGAGATCTGTACAGTAGTGTGTGTGCGTGCATGTGTGTTTGGGGGGGCACACAAGGACAATTTTCCGCGCACAAATCGAGGCATGTCCCTTTTACGCAAGTGAAACGGCTTATCTGTTCATATTATCTTTCACAGCGAAACTTTACTATTTCCTGCTTTGATATTTGTATCGCTGCTTAAATAAGATTCCACTTCTCAGGGACAGTCCTTTGGGACTTAGCTCCGAGCTTCGGGTTGTTATTTTCCTGTGTGTTTTTATTCCAGCCTAGTCGCTAGATTTTGTAGGCATTGTAGCGTGGCAAAGCGATGTTCTATGGTGGCATGGTTTTATTTTCCTTTTCTCAGAGTTTTTTTTTTTTTTTTGGTTGATCCCTCTCGAGTCACGATAACGTTCCAGATGCATCACAATGCTCAGCAAACAGGTCTCGCTTCGTATGCAGCGTTGCCCAGAGAGCCTTGTGCTCGACAAGAGTACTTTAGAACGCAAAGGTTGTTTATCAATTAAAAGTGAATGTGTACTTTTATTTATTCTGTGAGGTCCAAAAACTGAAGCTCCCCATTACAAACAACAATGGTATTTTTCAGGGATGTAAACAAAATGTAATGAGAGCAATTGTATCCTCAATTGGTAGGTATCCCAGGGAATGAGATGCATTTTGAATTTTTGAGGCATATATCGTTACATGCTTTTATTTGATCCTACCTAAATTATTGCAATGGCATTTTAACTTCATCTAAATGAATCCAAATAAAAAACTAGACAGGCTTTTGTTCAAAACTCAGCTGGCAGGATATTAAACGGAACTAAGAAATGTGTTACTCCAGTTTTAGCTTTCTTACAAAGGCTGCTTGTAGATTTTCAAGAGGAATGTTTAGCTGAAATACCTGATACCTCACCTTTATCTCCTCCTATATGGCCAGAATTAGATTGGTAGCGTTGTTTCAAGCATAACCAAAATGGTGTGGCAGAAATGTTCTGTTCTAGCAGCGTTGTAGCGCATGTATACTCAAGTAAACATGCATTGTAGGATTTAATTTGAAACGTCATTACAGCCACAATGTACATGCTTACATTTTATATAAAATGATGTTGTATGGACACTTCTGTTGTGTTTGTACCATCTTAATAAAACACGATACACAAAAGAAACGGGCGGGAGTCTGAAGTTATCTTTTCTCTTAGGGTAAACGTTAGTTTAAAACAACAACGTGAATTGGTTGGCCAATCAATGCCTAACACAGAGTTACTGGCCAATACACTACAACTTCCTGTTCCTGAACTCTGTCTCGCTGGCCACTGACGCCACTTCCCTTGGGGTCCCTGGCCCAACTTGACATCCTGGTAAGCAATTTCCTCTGCCTCCATTTTTCAGACCATAATTTTGATGGATAATTATCGTCGGGGACATAATTCTGTTGGACCGCCCAGCAGAATGAAAGACTAGTGGAATAAAATAAAAATGGTGTGTTGTCGGGTGCGTTGAAGCGTGGCCACAACAAATGAATGGATAAATCTCCCAGAGCTGCACCCTGCGCGACGACGGCAACTCAGACAGACCAACACACACAGCCTGAGGTTAGAGAGAGAGAGAGAGAGAGAGAGAGCGAGAGAGGGAGAGGGGGAGAGAGGGGGAGAAAACTAGTTCATGACTTTCCATCTCTCTCTCCCGGCAGCCTCACTTCAGGACTTACTGGAAAAAGACCTGCTGTTTCGATTGTTGTGTTTCCATTCAAAATTTCATAAAATCCTCTAGTCTACATCAACCCCAATGCTAGCATGCTGTTATACTTTGAGATATTTTAGTCTTTTTACACAATCTGCGGAATGTAACAATGAAATCAGTGAAAATACTTAGTAAATGGATTACCTACTGAGCTTGACTATTGAAACTATTGAAAGCAATTAACTATTGAATGCTATTTACTATTAACTGTGTTCCCTTTAAAGGTATTGTCAGCTATTGCAAGCTAAATGTAAGATAATAAAATGTTTTTGTCAAATTCAACAAATATCTCCTTGCAAATCGCTATTTTACCGTTCTCTGTGCGTGTTGAAACTATCCGATACTTATACACAGCCCTGGCTCCATACATAGTAACATGAGCAAAGTGGCGAACACCGCTCGTATCAACAAATCCCGTAGTGCCATGCTTTGCTTCACAATGCATTTTGATGTGGATTTTTACCAGATGTACATACTGTAGATAACCTATATGTCATGACATATGTAATATGTCATCCCCTACCTTTTCATTCATGAATATAATGTAAACATCTGTAAACAATGATACATGTATAAACAAAAGTGGTATGTCAGATGTATAACCGGGGCTTAGTTAAGGAAAATTAAGGCGAGCCACCAAATTCAATTCATATGCTGCTAACACTCATTAATGTTTCATACCCTAATTACCTCTAAAGAAGGTCAGGGCCTTGTTACCTGTTGTGAGGACATCTTCGTCCCCATATTGTTTGAAACGCACCCAAGTAAAGTGTTAAGTATTCAAACCATGTCAGTAACGGTAGCTTTCGATGACAAAGCAGACATGATGTAGGAGTTGACAGTGCAGAATACATATTGTGGTCGTGCGCTATGGTAGTGAGTCACCATATGACATTGATGCAATACATTTGTGTTACTCTCTCACTTGCTTGCTTATTGAGATTATTGAGATAATTCAGTTGACCTGACAATTGCTGGCCAGGTTACTCAAGTAATTAGCTCATTCACACATTTTGATTTAATGAGTTATTCACTCAACCTGCAGTGGATATGCTTATTAATTTGCTCAGTCCACAGAGGACTTCAACTAAATATAACTATCTTTGCCCTGTATAAATCTAACCTCTGAGTTTACATGAATTTCCGTTCAAATATTTAGCAGTACTCAAAAACAGAAGCAGATATCCCCTCCTCCAAAATATAAATGACCCCTTTACACACTCTCACAGCCTCTCAATGTCTCCTTTGAGTCTGTTTTGTCTCTCTGTACGCCGCTCTCATGAGCAGCAGTGTGACTCAAACACAGCAGCAGAGCCCACACCGATGTGAACTTAACCACCACGATGACACTCAAATTCCACCGTCGCTTACGGTTGTCATGGCCACCAACTAGAACTGCTTCTGAAAATAAAATGAACAAATTATTTATATCTCTGCCGTTGAATCACAAACAAGCATTTGACAAATTTAGAATGTGCCATGAGCATGGGAAAAGGTTTTGTTGCAAACATGATGGTGACTATTTCAGACGTACCTAGAAATGTTTAGTGATCTCAATATCTCAGAGTTTCCGCAAGGATTTCATCAAATGTTACGGCGACATATTCTTTGTCGTGTTAAAGATGACGCTTTGATTCTTTGAAGTTGTGCGAAACGCACAGGGGGACGTTTGTGTTTTTAGTTAGTCTCGCACACGGTTGCTCATCTCCTCCTTGCTCTCCCCCCACGTCTCTCCCTCTCCCTCATTACTACAGGTGCTGGGCGGTGTTGAAGATCGTCCCTCAGACGTCATCACCTCCAGAGAGATGGACGGCAGCTGACAATGTGGCCCACGTGAGCTCCACGCATCCCTCAGTCCAGCCCAGGTTTTACTCTAACATCTCACTGGAAGAGTGAGTCCACTTCTTTACACATAAAGGTTGAGTCAGCGATTATGGATAATGCTTGTTGATATTTGAACCTGGGTTAGGCGCTCCTGTCATCTCGACCGTTAGGGGTAAAAGGGTCAATCGGAGCTCTCTTAAGTCTGTATTTTTCTTGACGTTTCAACAAAATTGAACGTGTTTATTCTCTTACGTCTTTAGTCTTGGCTCATGAAAATAGTGGAGTAGGAACACACCACAGCGCCGGCTGGTTTTGAAAAGTGCTGGAGCATGCGATAGGCCTAATATGGGAAAACACCTCATGACTACGTGAAAGGGTAGATAAATGTAAGTCCACAGAAGCCTACCTATCAGCATCAGTCCAAAATGCTTCCTTCACGAAAGTCAATCAAGATACGTTCCCAATACCCTTCCCTACAGCCTACAACTAAGGTAGAATAAAAAAGAAAAACCTCCATTGCGAACACTGCCGCAAGTGCGAAGCCAACAAGAGACTAGTCAGAATGAGTGAATGCAAACTGTTGTCGCCTAAAATAATAGCTCAAGCATTTGGGCAAATAGCCTAAACTTGTGATTTTTTTTCTTTTCTTTAAAGCCCAAACTAGAAGAGGATATGTCAGTTTAGACCTTCACACAAGAACAGTTACAGGACATTATCAAAGGGATGTTTCTTACCATCTGAACATAGACTATTAGGCTATTATTTTTTTTTTGTTGGACTTTATGATTCCTATGAGATATAGTGTATATGGATCCTTGTGACTAATGCCACAATTGTCTTTAGTTGTGAGAGGGTGTCTGACTTTAGTCTTTTCAAAGTCTTTCTAGAATCTTTTCAAAGTCCTCTAGTGTGAGGTCAGCATTATTTCCATTCTGAATGCTGTATGTGTTGCTAATCCGGTCTATAGACATAGTTTTCAATGAAAATCCACACACGTTTTCTCTCCTGACAAGAAAGGCCAAGACCTCGCACACAGTCCCCTTGTTATAAAAATAGGGGTGGGTAGAGTACAAGTGTACAGCTGTATCCCACAGAGTGCTAATATTTGACTTGTTGTGTAGTTAGCCGACACCTGTTGAATGAATAGTGCAAGAGGAAAACATTAAACCCATCAATCAATACTCTGGATACTGTGTTTGGCTGGGTAGCAGCACGAGCAGAGCACCAGCAGCGCTAAGCTCCATTGTGTAGGATCAGGGCTCAGTAAAAGCCCGCACTGTGGGCCTAGTTCAACAAATCATTGGTAAAAATCAATGTGGGATTCATGAATCGAGCAGGAGGGGTCAATGTGTTCCTATACTGCAGGGGTGTCTAATGCTGAATCATTGTCATACCGGCCGCATAGCCTACACCCTGACCATGTCTAAGAGCTTAGGAAGAGAAATGTATAAATGTTAAGAAAGATAAACGCGTAAACAAAGAATTTAGAAGGAATGTCCAGAAAGAGAATGAGAAAAATATTCATTGTGATGATCCAGGTGATGTTTTTACAGTAAGTAGTTTAATGAAGTTAGAGTTAAAGAGGCACCAGCAAAAATGTGACGAGGTAGTTTGGCCACAGGTGACAGTCAGGACACCTCGGGACATCTTGGAACGAACACGACAGTTTCCAAGCTAATTGGGGTGACCGTGTTGTCATTCAGTCTGCTGTGGAGCCGGGCACCATTAGCTCAAACAATGGTCTACCTGGGTGACCTATATTAAAGTGTAACTGCACCCTAAAATGTGTTTGAGCTGTACACGAAGTAATAGGACTGATCTGTGATGAGACAATATTGACAAAATTCCCGTTTTTGTAAATCCAGGTGTGCAGTTACACTACACTTTAAGAGGCAATTCCTTCAAACACTCACAGTTGCCTATTGGCATCATCAGCGCCAGGAAATTACCATAAAACGGATAGAAAACCATTAAAAAAACGAGAAAATACTGTATTAAAAGATTAAACTGTAAAAACAAAAATAAAATAAAAATCTGTAATTCTCTGTACCATTAACATATTCTGTATTTTTACAAGAAAAATCCTTATAATTCCTTGTAAGAAGATAAATAGATACAAGATAATTTTTTTTTTTATGTTTCAGTACAGATAATTACTGTTATTATATTAAAACATACTGTAAATCTAAGACGATTCACATTTAAAACTTGACAAAGGAACCCCCGTTAATTTTGAAAAGCCATTTGTGTAACACTCCACCCAGGGCCAGAACTCCAGACTCAAAATGACACACTGCCAACAAAGACAGAACTGTAAAATGTACTGGTGGGGAGTCTTGCTGACATGCACCTTTAAGGTTGCCGACATTTTTTTTGGATGTGTGGCTTGTGAATCGCTACTACTCTTGAGCTGGTCTTCCCTCATGGTTTTGCACAAAATGCAATAGCCACGCCCGTGATTGGCCGCTCAGTCAACAGTTTAAAAGGGACATGCATCCTTTTTTTTATATTATATTGTCATATAAAATCAGTTTAAAAAACAGATATTTAATGTATTTTTCAGTTATACGGAATTATTTTGTTAAACTATATTCTTGTAAATTTAATGATTTTGAAATACAGAAAAATAATAGAAATAGTTTATTTTTTTTACAGTGTAGTGTATTAGTTACGTGCAAAAAGGCAAATTCATTTTTCTCATTAATTACAGTTTCTATGAAGAGTGAAATGTGAATGAAAACATTTGTGAATGAGCCCTAGTGATGCATCATGTAGATAGTTTGTGGGTACAGTGGGGTTTAAAAGTGTAATATCTGGTCATTATCATACTTTTCTTTTCACGTAAAATGTTTTCACTTTACTCAAAATGAAAGGAAATCCAGCGTAAACACCACGTACTTGTAAGTAGGGCTGCAACTAACAATTTGTGTAGATTATGCCTTTGATTAATATGTGATGCTACTTTATCTTACTTCAGCAGTTTAATAAGGTAGTAAAACATGAAGTCTAAAGCCAAACGGGCTTCTTGAAATTATTACTGATGTTATTTAAAGGTCTCGATTTGTGTGGAGATAGCCAGTGAGTGAAGATGTGCACCGCAGTTATGTTCTGACGAATGACGAAACCGATAGTGTGCAAGATGGGATGTGAGCAGTGTGTGCGAATGGCTCCTGGGAGAGAAAGAAGGGATGATGAAAGTTAGAACAGAATGAAAAGTGACGAGGGGGTGAAATATGGAAGGGGGGTATAGCAGACTTGGACTTTCTGATGCTCATTGTATACAAAGGCAAACGCATACAGCATTCACAGAAACGCAAATAAATTGCCATCAGTAATTCCAATAGTTTATATATTAAGGGTAGATTTTCACTTCAATAATTCAACCTTGTTTGTGCAAGACAGGAACGATACAAGCCTCCAGAGTGTGTGTGTATGTGACATGCCTGTTACTAAGAATGCCTCAGGATGCTTTATCGTTCCTGACTGCACTATTTCATAGTTGTGTGACAGTGAATTACAAAAGATATTACTTTAGAGACATTTTTTTTTAGTTTTTTTTCTTCTTCAGGACTGCCAATCACTGAGTTAATAGCCACGGTGCAATCCATGTTATTAATTTGTCTGTTGGCTTTCTCGGATTCTGTAACTTCAGAACCCCAGTGTGGCTTCCATTACAGAAAGTCAAAGCCTGTATGGCTTTTGTCATCACAATGAGAGGTTTTGCTCTTCAGCGGATGCCCGAAGGTGACAACGATGATACATCCGTATTCAGTGTGTGTGAATACGAACAATTAACAGCCCCGCTACAGAATATGTAATTATTCCAAAGCGTCTTTGAATTTTCAACAGCTCCCTTGTTCAGCCCTTCCCTTTCCATTAAATCCTCCTTCTTTCCGGTGATTTGCAGAACAACCATTTTTCATTTTGATTGCTTAGCATGAATTTTTATTTCTGTTATTGCCCTCCCCCCCTCCGTTTCGCCGGCCGTTCATTGTTCATCTCTTTAAATAGCAGAGCTCATGTTCCCCATATAGCTGAAAGTGCCAGTGACTGGGTTCCTGCTCCTTTCACTCAACCCTTGCGTGACACATGCGAGCTGCAGTCTTCTGCAGCCCAACAGTGCCCCCTAGTGGGCATCTCTTGAGAAATATTTACAACAGAGGCCCTGCCTCAGAACACGGTCACGGTTTTCACAGTCCAAATTCCAATGCGCTAACCTTGTAGCCCAGCTGTGTCTGGTCTTTTAGAGCCTCTGTGTGCTTTTAAATCCACGTAAGGCTGAAAAGAAAGAAGGGATCAAAGATGGGTTCTCTGAACCTCTCGACCTGCTAATGCAATGTGTTCGTAGAAATTGCAGACAGAACTTTTATTTTAGACAAGTGGCCCTGTTGTTACTTTGCATAGTGTTCTGGTTACACTATTATTATGTTCATTATTTTTTTTTCTATACCGGTTATTTTTAGTCACAGGCAGACGCAGATAAAAATGCACACCTATTTTTGTTTGTCTTTTGTATATTTTTGCTATGTTAATGTACCTAATAATTAAAAGTATAAAAAGCACAGTAATTGTCATCAAGTTTTAAGGGGTGGCATCAAATCCAGCTGTATCTAATCTGTGTCAAGACAACACGACCAAAGGGATATCATATACATAGCATACATATCTTTAGACTTTTAGTCACTTCTTAGAGCTTCTAAGAAGTGACTAATGTAATGCTAGCATTGTTAACATATGTATACTATCACTATATCATTGTAGGCATGCACTGTAGCATACTACATGCATGACAAAAACAAGGAGGTTGATTACGCCTTTATCTCACATAACAGATAACTGGCGTTGCTTCTTAGGTGAGTGAGTTATAGATCTTATTGGCCAGCCATGTTGGTTTACATTTTAACATATGAACAGGGAAGATTGCAATAACTATAAACAAGTTTGATCAAGTTTGATAATTTAACCCTCATGGTATACAATACATTTAAGATAAAGATACAACAATGGCTTAAAGGAATGATCAGGCAATAAATAATCAGTAACCCCCTCCCCATGTTCCCCCAACCTTTTTCACAGCCACCCTGCTGGCAGTCCAATCAGGGCTGGGTAGCAAGATGATGTTTAAGTCAAGCATGTTTCTAAATGGTGGTAGAGCTATATGAGGTCAAAATAGTTCTAGCAACACCGATTGGTTATATGCTGTCCAATCGTTTCAAAGTTAACCAGAGATGTACGCCCAGTAGGAGGAAACCAATGCACTCCCGAAAGTACAGACCCTATTCGTGACATTAGTATCGGGTCTGGTTACACTAGGCAACCCCAATCCCCCTCCATCCCATAATACAATCGATCTGGTATTGGTGAGACAGATTAGACTGCTCGGTAGGTAGACAGATATTGTTTCTCAGTATTTTCCTGCTGTTCATCTCTAATTGCTCTAAGGTGTGTGTGTGTGAGAGAGAGAGACAGAGAGAGAGAGACATTAAATGACTCAAGTACTAACTTAAATCCACGTGTAGAGTTTTTTCTCTCTATCTCTTTACAATATGGCAAGATAATTTAAATAATCCCCCAAAACCATATGTTGGTTAAATATGCAGCAAACAACAGTGTAGAGATTAGCATCCAGTATTTGTCCTTGCTATGACCAAAATTTTTTTATTTTAATTTGAATTACATTTCAAAGTCAACTATCCTGGAGATCCTGTGTTAGAGATGGAGTCATTGATAATAGAGAAAGTTGATATTTGAACTCTCAATCATCATCAAAACAAAAACACCTCTCCCATCAATGCCATAGGGTGCTCCCTCAGACGCTCTGACCCCCAAATTGGACACTCCTTGTCAAATCTGGGATAGTGTTGTGTGATGCGGTTTGCACCACTTTGTTTGCAAACCCAGAGCTGTGTAGTAAGACATTTATCTTTTCAGCGCGCACACAGCACAGACAATGACATAGTCGCTGAATTTGACAAAACATTTATCTTACAATTAACTTTTTACTCTAAAAAAAAAAAAAAGATTCATTCCCTAATAGTCTGTCAGCGTCATTATTGCACTATTGTTCTAAAATTAATTAAGCGACTATTTGGATACATTTCACATCAAATAAACTGCTGCAGTTAACATTATTGCAGGAAGCGGAAATTACAGCTAAAAGTTATGATAAAACAATGATTCATATTTACCTCTTCCACGCACTTTACTACATCTCATGCCTCATTTGTTATTCAGGACAATATGAGCTCCGACTCTACTTCTATCTTATCTCGTCAAGCAGGCCAACTTTCACAAAATGTTCTGAGTGAGATTATACGTTTTGGGAGCAGGTTTTTGCCAGTTTGCTGCAAATAAAATATTAGATTAAGACAAATATGCCTACATTGTTTTATTCATAACATTTAAATTATTGAAGTATATATTTGAAATGTGGCATCTACTAACTCACAGGCAAGTGATTTGTTAGTTGCCTTTTATAGAATAATAAAACTCCTCCTGATGGGGGAAACCCCCTGAACATTTTCCAAATTCTAAAAACGATTTCCTTCCATTAACCTATAGAGTTGGCCTACTTTGGTTAATAAAAATTAATTCATTGATAAGGCATCAACCATATAGATAGATCTAGCTGTTACTCTTAATATCTTAATGATATCTTAATGTTATAGTCTAAAGCTCTAGAAAACCATGTATTTCAATCTAATGTGTTAATTAGGCTACTTGAATAGTGCATACAACGTGGGACTAGGCATAGCCTAGGTTTACATATCGACAAAGCACTGTAGTCTGCGGTGTAAACTATGCTATTACTCCACATGAGAAATGCCTCACGAGAAAGTCCTCGTTTCTTGGTATTTGGGCTTAATTCCACATAGGCTACAACAATAGCAATTTAACAAACATCAGGATCTTCAATCATCAGGATGTTGTTGTCTGAAGCCGGGTTGTCACGCTCGGAAGTAGATAACGTTCCTGTAAACGCCTGTGCTACACGTCGTGCACCGCTACCTGGCTGCAGTTGAAAAGAGTAATTATTCCTGCACCAGTTGCGCATAGCCAGACGTTTCAGTTTTACGTAATATGTGCAGTGTTTGGAAAGGATCTCCGTTCAATACGGAGACCGTGGCACGCAACATGCAACCGCCAGTGAAATTAGGATTTTCAACATTATGAGGTGTGGCGTGTGAGCTGGTCAATATGTCTCAAGGTCAAAGAGTGAGACTTGGCAGCTCTCTCGTCAAGTGTGTAGGCCAGGAGCGAGCTAGCTAGCTAGCTACCAGAAACAACAGGTAGCAGAAGAAAGGTTTGTAAAGAGAAACTTTTCAATTTAAAGAAACAAATTATAAAAGCTAGGAAGAAACAGAGCCATCCTCTATGTGTGTGTTACTGCTCCAAATTAAGGTGAATTATTTTGGAAACCAGCCTGTGTGCTTTACGGGAGAAGCCATTCCAATTATACAGGAGAAATGGCCACCAGTGCTTCAGTATGAAAGCTGCTGGACTCTCTTCGTCTACATATGCCTTTGTCCTTTCCAGTGTCTTTGTGTGAAGTACTTCACATAATAATAGCGGAAGCACTGCTCCAAAGTGAAAGAACGCAACAAAGAGGACGGGTACAAACTGTGTCGTTTCATTGCCAAACTACCACATCTCACAGATGCATTGAATGGTGACTTGGCAGACCAAAATGTACGGGAAGGATCAATGCATCCTTGTCCAGGTCTAATTAAAATGTTACGATAATTAACACGTTATTTATTGTTAACAATAATAGTTTCTCTGTGTCATTTTTGGGGGTGTCCTTGTGTGTTTAGAAAGTTCGTATAAATCAGACTTATTTAGCTAATTTGTCTAGTTCACAATATAAATATTATATCTTTCATATACCATTCCATTTACACTTGCAGTCATCAGTTGTCCCTTTTCAAGGGTGCCAATTTTTTCTGAATCGCGTTTTCCCCTTTTTATTGACTGAAACTTTTTTTTTTCTACCCCCAGGTCAGAAAAAGCAGGAGAGATTGCTACCATTCCTCTGACTAAGGTAAGAGAATGTTTCTCGTAAGAATAATAACACATGAACACAGGCACACGTGTACACAATCAGATTGTTGGAAAGGTGTTTCTTTTTTAAGCATTTATTGCATGGAAGCTATTGCCTTATTGTTACCAGCAATGCTAGTTTCTACAAACTCAACGCCACTATCCTACTTCCACGTTAAAAAAATAAACTGGCGACATTTCATTCCTACCCACTTGAGGTGGAACAAAATGCTGTGGGGTGGAATAAATTGCAAATATCTAAACCATATATCCTATAAACTATGTTTTGGAGGGTTCATCTTGTGTAAAAGCATTACCACACAAGGCTGAGGGACACCATAAAATACAAGACCTGACACTTTTCCTTTTTTCATCCTTTCTATTTTTTATGTGCACCTCCTGCGTTTGCTGTCAGCCCTGCTTTTCTAACGCCCCCATCATGAGTCCTTGGGGAGAAAGGGGTAGGGTTCGATAAAGTGCCAGCAAAAGAGTGACAGATGAAAGTACAAACAGGTGTATGAGGGGAGGTTTTCTCCTTCTCTCTTGGGGATACACTGTTTAATGAGCAAGGTTAAGCAGCAGGCAGCCTAATTGGCAGTTAATCAGTTATAAGTAACACTGTATAAAGGTCTTCGTGGTATAAAGATCAGCGTCGTCGTCCTCATTTAGGACACCTTCTTTAGCATATTAACCTCCAGTGGTACAGTGGCATATATTGCACAATTCACATCTTCATACAAGAATGTGTCTGTCTAGTGTATACACTGTACCTTCTGGCTTTAATTGCAATGATTGAGGTTACAAAGGAGATCTCAATAAGCATATTGATAATAAGTAATGATGGAAAGGGTGTAAACTACATAGAGCTAAGATTATTGCATGCCTGTAATAACTCAGATATGCTGCAACCCTGAAGCAGAGTGGGGGATGTATTTCACAGCCTTCCCATCACCAGATTCTGAAAAATGCTCCTGTATTCCGACAGGAGCTAAGGTATTTTGAAATGTACTTTGGGATACAAATAGATTAACAACGAATTTTACAAAAAGTGTTTTTGCTTACTAAAATGTTATATTAATATCATGTCTCCAGTGCTGAAACCAAAACCTGCATAGCAATAGCAGCCAAGGTGTGGGATAGCTGGAGTCAAAGAATGCCTTTGCATCTAAGCGAACTTTGCATAAAAGGGAAAAGGTTCAATTGCTTTGAAATATGACGATATGACTAAATGACTGAACGAAGCAGCCCATTTGTGCTTATTAGTGTGTGAGGAAAGACTGTCAAGTCCAGCTTAGGGAACTGGATCAATAAGTCACCACTCATCAAGACAGCCTTGGTCTTTGGCTTTGTAATGTGGAGCACATCTACCTCGGCATGTGGGCCTTTAGTTCTGCTGTGGGGAGAATATACCTCAACCTCCCTTTCTGTCTATTTGTCTTTGTTCACGGAATGGACTGGTGCCATGTCTGTTTTCTATTTTGCTATCCTTCAATGTTTTCTGACTGCTTTGTCAAGCTCTCAATTAGGGCTTTTAGACTTCTAGTCTGAGATGACACTGATATTGTGCGAAAGCCTTTTCATACTGAACACAACGCGGAACTGTGAACTTTTTATTCACCAACCTTTCACATTTCTCAGTAATGTTTCCAATATGCATTGAGAATACAGTTCAAGAGTTGAAGCAGGAAATTATCAGACCAGGTTATAGTTAGTTACAGTATACTATAGTATTATAGTTAAACTTCCATCCATCCATCTTCTCCCGCTTATCCGGAGTCGGGTCGCGGGGGCAGCAGCTTCAGCAAGGGACCCCAAACT